>CCAG010008844.1:0-61900 GCA_001077435.1 Glossina morsitans morsitans | reverse complement strand
AATATCCTAATTTTTATAGTCAGGAGAATATTTAATTTAGACGGACTGACAGACATCTATCTATCGATCGATTCATAATTTGATATTAATCACGTATGCACATACCGCAGAGAGTCTGTGAAATTTCCTTTTGGAGATTACAAAAATTTGGATCAAATGAATACGTTCCCCAAACCCTCTCAGTGGTGGCTATGTAAATAGCTAAATAGAAAACTGTATAGAGTATGACAAGGTATTGTTTTTGCCGACACAACGTTGAAACAAAGCGTAAAAGACGACATGATGGACTTTGTGTGAGTGATCGTTGATGAAATTAACAACAATAGCAACAACGACGACATCAACAATTGACAAGAGACCAAAAGGCCGGCTGGCCGGCCGGCCCAACCGACCAGCCGGTTTATGCGCACATGCATATGTGATAAAGTGGAATGAATAAAATTTGTAAATGAATGGCATAAACAAATAGAACACAACAGAGAACAGAACGTAACAATAGCAAGAAGAACAACAGCAATTAAGATTTTAAATGTGTATAAGTTTCGCAATCAGAATACATCAGAGAGACCAATAACGGGGGCATAAACATACATACATACGGACATACATACATATATATATATATACGTACACATACACATATATATTTATACATATATATATATATATATATATATATACGTTGAAGCATGTAGACAAGCACTCGGACATACTTACGGCTGAACCATCTTTAACTGCGGGTTAAGTAAATAAATAAACGAACGCGCACATATATCAATAAAGATTCTGAGGAGTATGTTTTTAGATGTGTGGTAGTGCGTATTCGTACCAAATATCGGTCGAATAATAACAGGGATTTATACCATTATCATAGTCCATTGTCGTCGTTGTAGCCATAGTTAACAAAACAACAAAGTGCTAAAACAACTACAGAAATTCAACAAGAACAAGAACAACAACAAAAACAGCAATATCAGCAACGACTAGACTGATGTTCTGAAACAAATAGCAAAACGCCCACCACGCTCAACTCTAGCTGTATATGCTACCAATACAATGTACAAATTATTGTGCTTGTGTGCGAGTGTGTGCGTGTGTGTGTGTGTGTACCTTTATATGTAAAGAAATTTTATGGTGAATTATACATCATGCTGGTCGCTTGAACGGTCGGTTGGTCGTTCGCTCTTGTTGTTGTTGTATTGTTTTCTATACTAAAGAGTTCAGCAAATAAGTTTAAGGTATATACACAAGTACACGAACACATTCATACATGTACAGCTGAAAGTAACCAGTTAGTGTCAGTACGATAACTGACTGACTAACGCAAACACTAATACACGCATACACATATGCACTTATTCGCTTATAACTAAAGGCTCACTAGCAAATTTTACGAGTGTTATAAAGAAAAAACAAGTTAAATATAAAAGGCTTACACACACAAGCACAGCCAAGCGTGTGCAACA
The DNA here is from genome assembly GCA_001077435.1 of Glossina morsitans morsitans. Lineage (NCBI taxonomy): Eukaryota > Metazoa > Arthropoda > Insecta > Diptera > Glossinidae > Glossina > Glossina morsitans. The sequence goes on along the minus strand of CCAG010008844.1, from coordinate 60,434 downwards.
ACAGCAGCTGATATTTGTTACAATACCATGATACGATTATACACAACTACACATGCGTGCACAAACAAGCCATGTTTATATATATTTATACCTATATTATACATGCGGATGTGCGTTTGGCCCATCAAATGGATTTATAAGTTGAAAACAACTCTAGAACATTTCTCGCAGTTGCATCCATTTAGTGATAAAAAGTTTATAGTGAAATTTAATTTTACACATTGACGCATACAAGCCAAATCGTAAAAATAACCTTATTTTATTTAAAAGCCTTACACCGGCGTGTAACGTCATCCACTTCTGCATTAAAGTCAATCTGATTTTTTCCATATTTTTATACCCATCAGCGAAGGACGAGCATACATCAAGTTTGTCAAACGTTTTACAACATCCAGAAGAAAGCTTCACGAACTATATAATAAGCCATGTTTGTCCGTCCCTCTATGCGTCCATTAAAGGCACATATCTTCCTGAGCAATTGCGACATCGGTTTAAAATTTAAGAGCAATAATGGAAATTTTAACACACAGATCGGTATTAAAAATGACTCACATAGGTCAAAGGTCACGCCCAGAGCACAACGCATGCATAGTGAGCATACTTGTGTTTTCAAAAGTAACGAGTTGGATTTGGGCGAGAAAATTGGCCCTGCCAACCTAATATTACAGTGTCGATCTCTTTCCTTTGTTTTCTTTTTGGAGTATTTTTTTTTTTTCTTAAGATAAAGACCAAAAGTGCAAAAGGTTTGCATTGTGTGATAGTGGGGATCATAACTTTCTTAATTGCAGTGATCTTTTCTACTTGAACCAGGTATCTAATCTGGGCAATCTAAAAAATATTGAGCTTAACAATAAACATAGCTTTTATTCCCCCATAAATATCGAAGTACGGCTATATTATGCGGTATGTGACAATTGAAAACGAAGGATTTAAGAAATACTTAGATATACTAGAACTGTCGATGTATATGTGATATCTGTATGACAAAATCCGGGCATACAACGACTTGATTTCCTCAGACAATAACTATTTAAGATAATCAAGAAAATTTTCTAATAACGCTGTACAGTTATAGAACTCCTCTTCCTATCGACGTGAATAGATTTAGAAGGGTTTTCTCTAATTTTGAATATAATTACTAATTATATAATTATGTCGGATCCGCTTGATTGGTCGAGTAGGCAGTGGCTCGACTAACAACTCATTGGTCGTGGATTCAACTCTCAAGCGCGGTAGAGTTTTCAATAAAGCCGATAGCCTTTAGATGCTAGTGCTTTAAGACTTTATTTAGTCTTCGAATATTTGCTCTGGCTGAATTAATTATAATAAGAATAATAATTATTATCTAATTATTAATCGTTAATCGTTCATTTGAGTTATTCTAATCCGCACTTTTCTTTCCTATTAGTGTCGAAAGAGACTTTACTAGTCTCTTATTGGTATAACAATTTTACTTTAATTTTCATATTAATTCTAATTGAAGATTGAATTTGTTTAATTAATTAATTAATGATTAATTAATGATTAATGAACGAACACTTAAACTCGCGCTACCTCTCATGCAAAACCTCGCAAATAAGAAGTAAGCCATCTTGTCTTAAAGGATCATATTGCTTTGAAGCGAAAAAAAAAGAATTTTTTTCCAATTGTTCTTTTTAACAATAAAACATATGAAAACACTATAATCGCTATGACCCACCATTAAGTATCCTACATCACCCTTTAGTTATCTACATAATGATTTTTGAAAATAAAGCGTTCTATGGGCAGTAGTCGAATATGTGGTCCGAACGGAACTATTTTCGATAGCGTTCGTCGTCAATATATCTAATAAATTGCAAATAGTAGCTTGAAAGCGAGAGAACCAAACGGACAGATGGACAGACAAACTTAAGTAGATCCAGAAAATGATTCTGAATTGATCGGTATAACGAAAGGGAGGTCTATTTCAACTTTTTCTTGGTGTTGCATAAATCGGCAAAAACTTAATACCTGCCCTTGTACAATAGTTGATCCAAGCATACGGAAGAGCTAACGTTTAAACAATATTCAATAAAATTTTCATTCAAGAAATTCACACATTCATCCGCTGAGACGTAATTTCCATTCATCTAGATCCCTTATCCTCGTGGTGAGCATGATTTCTTCAATTTTTGGGAAACAAAAGCACGGCTCTCTTTAATTTTAAAAAGTCTTGAAATCAAATCACTGATAGTGTCTTTGAAATTAAAGTATGCGAGTGATCCAAAAATGTATGAATTAAACTTTTGATTAGACACTACTCCGATCTTTAGTACCATAAGTTGCAAAGTTAAACAAGAAAAACGCCGTTAAATACCCAATAGTCGTTCATATACGGATTTTTTAAAATAAAGCACTATGTGGGAGGTGATCGAAAAAGTCGCCCGATCGTAAGAATTTTCAATGGCATTTGTCCTTTGGCTCAGCATAAGAACAGAAGACGGACAGACAAGCTTAAATTGGCATAAAAAATTTATCGGTATAATAAGAGACAGATCTTTCTCAAGCCCTTCTGCTGGGTGTTGCATGCATCCACACAACCCTTGATATCCCGTGCTACAAATGATGTACAGTATAAATATAAAATCTACCTGTTCCAAAGATTTTCTTGATTTGAAAGGATCACTTTTGCATGGCACTTTACCAAAGAAGAAATCACGATTTTGCTTTTGAGATTTTTGATAGTTCAAGGGAATGGACAAACGAAAATTACTAAATTTCCTATTTGTCTCTTACAAGCTTTAATATCATTAATATTTAATATTTATTATATAAAAAAATTTTATTATAAAAATAATATTATATATAAAAATGGAAATAAAGATATCTTTCCGGGATGAATCAATTAATCATCATCAATCACTTGATGTAATATGGAAGTATGATTGAAAGTCTCATTGCCAGTGCATCCTTTAAAAGTACGAAATATGTATGTTTGTTTGTCAAAACTCAAAATTATGACCACATTACATAAGTATTCCTGATTTCAATCAGTAACTCACTGGGCGTACGCGAATGCTTACTAAAGGCTAAACTTCAAAAGCATTTCCAAATCAAATCATATTAAAATTCCTTTTCATCCAAACAAATATTAAGCACCACAGAGAGAGCAAACGCTTTTGGCAAATTATACTACACTACCACTACCACTCGTACTACTGCTAAACTGCTGCTCTTTCTCCTCGCATGCTGTTTGCCCACAAATCAGATTTGGTAATGCTTTTATAGCCTAACGGAGAAACACTCTAATAAAGATTTAATAATAACAGATAGGCGCACACAAAACATACATACAAGCGGGAGTTGTTGTTTTTGCAAACATCCATGCACACGCATTGCTTGTACCGAAAAACAACATACGACAAATGCGTACACCGTTTATGCAAATACATACGTATTATGTACATAAACATGTGCACGTAGATAAATATATGTGTATATATATATATGTAGATAGATATGTTTATGTTATTATTATTGTTGTAGTTGTACACGTTTTGTAAATGCATAAAGAACGATTCTGAGTTTCCGTGTTTTCAAAATTGAATTTGCACACAATCGCTCATACATCGAAAGGAAAAACATCAAAGCATTCACACTGGCTGACAGAACGAAATCCAAATGGTAAGAGTAAAGCATTTCTCTTGGGTGGAATAGAAATGAAAAACAGGCATATATATATATACTAAAGTGTATGCCTATATTTATGAATAGAAAAATGATGGGAACGAATGGAGGAAGAAAAACAGCAACTACAGCAACAACAGCAGCAGCAGGAAAAGCAAGAGAAAATAAAAACATGCAGTATATACGTGCACGCAGAAAAAAAAATCGATATTTTTTTATCATTTTCTTTCATTTTCTTTACGCCAAACAGTTGTCAAAAAGAGTAAATGTGACTAAAACTGAAAGTTAAATATATTTACATTACATGTGTCATTAAATATGACTCCGTGTGTCTCTGTGTGTACATGCGAATGTACTTAACATACTCAGGAAGCCATTTACACTTAAAATACAACTTATAACAGCATTCATGATCCACAAAGAGGAAACAACAAATATTCTCAGACTGTTCAGAGTGTAACAACTCATTGCCGTCATCTGTGCGCTACGCAAATTACGCAAATTTGAGCCGACATAAGCAACAATGACAGTAAACAAAAAGAATAAGTAAACAACAGAAACACCAACAACACTATTAACCACTGCCGTAAAAAAAATTTTTTGGCAAACAAAAATGCTGAAATATGCAAAAGCAGACAGATAAACAGACAAAGTTTACACAGCGGAGCATAATAACATAACAGTGCATTGCAGAGTGCACTTCAACACGCACTCGCACAACACACATACACATATAAATAAACACATTTTACTGGGTATATTTTTGCTGAACACTCTCTTTTATCCACCAACACACAATTGTTTTATGTTCTTACCTTTTTTTTTCGCTTTTTAAATGAATGAAGAGCGTTGTTGTTTGCTATAAAGGCCAAGAAATGAGAGAAAGAAAGAAAAAGAGATGGCAAAATAAATTACTATGTAATCGCGTAAAATGTAGAGAAAAGCAATCAGAAAAATGTGACTAAAACACATTTAGAGTGTCCAGCGGAAAAACTTCTTGTACAAAAAAAAATAAATAATTTCAATTTATTTTTGGATACTTTGAGCATAATTTAAAAAGTGTTCGGTTTACGATTTTCTTTTTTTTTATTATTTTCTTTCATTTTTGAACTCAGAGATAAAGAAACTTTATGAAAATTGCAAATTTCTCTTCTTCACTTACACTGTCACTGTAATGTGTACGTCTTAACGGCTATTTATTGTTGTTGTTGCTGTTGTTGCCGTTAGCTGTGTTGCTTAAGTATTTTTAGCCACCGACGCCGCAAACTTGCACTTTACAACGATGAAAATGAAAAATTTCATAGCACTTTTTTAAAAGTTTATTATTTATTATTCAATAAGAATATATTTTTCTTTTTTAAACATTATTTAAAGGTTAACCTTCCATAATTTTTGTTTCCTTCCTTTAAAAAAAAATAAAAATAAAAAAAAATAACACCTTTTAGTTTATGTTTTCTCCTCTTTTGGTTCTCTTAAGTAAATTACGATTGCTTTTGTTTTCTTTCGCAATTCTTGTTTAATTTTCTTTTCATTCTATCTGTAAGAGTGAGTGCAATGTTTTAATTTCTTCTTTCTTTTTATAAAATCTCGATATATTTAAAATCAAATCCGTTTTAATTAACTATATATTTACGTAGTTGTTTGGAGTAGACACTTTTTTTTGTTTATTTTTAATATCATTCTTACTTGCTTTGCAATAAAATACTTTTGCTACAAATTCCAACGACTTTTCTTTTGAAGAGGAAAAAGGCAACTGAAAAAAATCTTAAAAATGTTTAGTTTATATTATATTCATGTAAGCAAATTGTTAAAAAGTGGTGATTTTCTCTCTTTTTCAGATACGAGTAAAAGAAAATTTTACACTAATCTCCTCTCAGAGCACATCACATAACAATGCTCGAAAACCCCTGACGGCGCCAAGTATTTAAATGTTAAGAGATTACTCTTCTGTTCTGTTTAATGGGACTTAGTGCAAACCAAAACAATTCGCAATTAAAATTTCAGTTAACCCGTATAAATAACACTTAACCCGTATAATAATAATATATACTTTCAAGCACTTAATCTAATGATGGGAGAGAATGCGTATCAGCATTACCTTACCTAAATAACTTTTTAACGTTAATGCTCCTAATCGTGTCAATATTGCCAGTTGCTTTTACTACAAGTTCTGTTTTCCCTAATACCCATACTACTTCGCATAATGGCAATGCCTTAACTTGTTAAAACAGCTGATCGCTATTTCTGACTTTTGCAAAGTTCTGCTTTCAAGTTTTGATAACTTTAATAAATTTCAATAAGAAAATGTTTACAGGTATTTTACAAAAGTAAGTGAAACGATTGTAATGCGGTAACTATTAATTAAGGCTTTTAATTTCCTAGAACCGTCGTTGCTGTTTCCACTTTGGCATTTCGTGAAGCCCATGTTTTCAATCGAGCCATATTAAAGCCAAAAGTTAGATGCCATTTTCCCAAACCACGTGAAGTTAAGCGTATTAATGTCCATGGTTGGGATAAACGTATGTCTACTCCAGAAGGCAGAAGGGTATTGATGAGAAGAATTTTGAAAGGCCGCTACAATATATCGCATTAAATAAATAAAAAATTCGTTTTAAAAAAAATTTTTTTTTTTTCTTTTAGACAAATATGTACACTAATTTTTTTTTAAACATGTTTCATTTAGTCGTCGGGGGAAATGTTTAATGGATTTGGAAGCGTTAGCATCTACAGTATTATAAACATAGGGTGCCGTGTCCTTAACGCGAGGACCTTGGTATGTGAACATAGTGGAGGGTAAGGGCATTTCACCGATAGCTAAGCAATTGACACGCTTTAGGCGGGTTATAGATGTGGCTGGTACCAAATAAATTTGATCGATTTGGTGATCAATTCCACGGACAACACCTATGGAATGCAGAGCGGATAAGAAATGTTATAAACAAGCTACAGAATTTATACCTACCAACTCCACAACATTCCATTGGGGTTTCACCTTCTCTGTAGTGACATAAATAAACCAAACTAGCTTCAATGGCATTAATTAACTCTTCTCGAGTATATGAAACGTTCTCCAATAGATTGACAAGTTTTAATCTGTGCAGAGGAGCACTGAAAAGAATATGAACTTCCATTAAAATATACGTAGCATCATATAACAACTATCTCATAGGCTTAATTTTTTGATTTTTGATTATTTAATTTTTTAAATTTTTAATTAATTAATTAATTATTAAAAACAAAAAGTAGCAAAATTTTTTTTGTTTGTAAGGGTATATCAACGTAAGAAGCCGTACAAAATTGACATAGAATCACTTTTATCATGCCAAGCGATTCAGAATCATTTTCCGAATAGGCTTAAACTGTCTGAATATTTATTTTTGATTAATTTTGCGCAATTGGGTTTGTGAAGCTCGATTTTTCTTTTTAAAAGAATATTGAGCTGTGTTTTGCTTTTTAACAGAATATCGAAATGTATGTCTGTTACTTCTCGCACACTTTGCCAGAATCGAAGCGTTGCGATTTATTGAAAACAACTTATCCATTCTCCACATATGGTATTTTTTTTATAAACCATGTAAAGGAAAAACTCAGCCAGCGGCTTTTAGCGACAAATGAAACCATTTTGCAAGTGCAGAAAGAAATTGTATGAAGTGAATTGCGAAAAAAAAAATTAAAAAAAAACTAAGGTTAAAAATTACCTCATAGGCTTACAATCCGTTAACCATTCTGCTGTATTGGTTAAAGTCGTGCTGAGACGCGTTAAAAGATTAGCATAACGAAAATCTTTAGCGCCCATATCCCAATCCTTTTGTTGACGGTTCTCCTTCTCAACCACCGGTGAATCCCACAAATGCAACACATATGCTTTGATTGGCGATGTCTCCGCATTTTTGTCATAGTTTTGTAAGAACATTCGCTTGGGAACATTGTTTAAAACATCGACGAACAAAGCAAAGTCAAAATTGTTTATATCTTTTCGGCTTTGCAGTTGTATCACATCGGTTGGCATAAGTTGTTGAGCAATTTCAGACATTAACTCTAAAGCAAAGCCTTTATTATAGCCCATTGTATTTATTAACCAGGGCATTTGGCAATAGTCTTCTTTGGATAAACAGTATTTGATAAGATCTTTCACTGAGTGTATATAACGATGAGGACACAAAACGATATTGACGTGGCCCACAGCCAATGCTAAATCTGGTTCTAAATTTAACAAAAAACCGGGACCAATCAAAGGTTGCTTTATCGTGGTACACGAAATAGTTTGCGGTACAAAAATCTCTGGCTGCCCTATATCCAAATCGATAAGAAGTATATTATGAAGGTGAGGCAAAAATTTGTTGATCAGGAACCTCAATAAGGTTGACTTTCCCACAGCTTTACCACCGGCTATCATCACCCTAGAATTCGATTGTAGCGTAAAGTCATGCCATTCCTTAGGTATGCGCAAACACTTCTCTTCAGGAACTGAGGTATTAATAACACATCGTAAACGGTATTCAGATCCATATAAGGGACGCTCGATTCCGAGGGTCTTTATATTGGGAAAGACATTTTGTTCCATAAATTTTTTGAATTGTTGCTTTATCGGTTTACTTTCTTTATTCGGCTTCAAAAGCAAAACGGCATCTCGCTTAGGATTGTATGTATCAGCCAGTCTTTTTAAATCTCTTCTCGTAAATTTCGTATCATAACTCTTAAGGAATTCAATTAAAGCATCCTTAGTTAGATTTGGATTCATTCCAGAAGCCTTCGGGGAAATTTCCACTGTAGTGCAGCCACGAGGAGAGAAGACTTCTAACTCTGTATATAAAGCCGGCGTGTGACCATACAAGTCAATGTTGCCAGTCAGCAATGTTAAACGAATCGTGCCATATATATAAAATGGATCTTTAAGCAAAACCAATACCAGATTATCCATTACGGCATTGCAGAATATTGAACGAAAATGTTCCAAATCTTGATTTCTCTCCTCTGCGGAATTTTCGACCAGTTTATTGTAAATTAATGTATTGAGATCTTCAGACACTGCCGCGTGGGTGCTACCCCCCTCAGTAACAGACGTATCGCTTGTATTATCCACAAATTGCGTAATTAACACAGTGCTCTCCTTTTCGTAGTCCGCAAATTTTGAGAGTTTATCAGCTGGTAACTCATAGCTGGCGGGAGCTGGTAACTGATTCCCGTCCTCGGAACACATTTCTTCACTTTGTTCTTCTGTTGCAGCAGTTATGTGCTCTTTAGGTTTATATGCGCAATCGGTAGCATCAATCACATCCGCAGAGCACATTTCTTCTATTTCTTTGATAGCGTTGTTGTTTTTTCTATCCCTCAATGTATATTTATCGTTTATATCGATCGAAACCCAGGAATCGTTTGAATCACTCAACGAACTATCGTGAATTTCGCAACCGAAATAATCAGATAACTCGCCTTCCTCAGTTTCTTCCAAATCGTCCTCCTGCTCTTCTGCAATAGGTACTAGCTGGGGGCATTCGTCTCTGATGTCATTGTGATGCTGTCCTTGATGTTGCTCTTGCTGTTGCTGCTGTTCTTGTTGCTGATGCCCTTCCTGATGTTGTTGCTGGCTTTGCTCCTGTTCGTTGTTATCCTTATTATTGGCATTTAAGCGCAGTTTGTAGTTAAGCTTTTGCAATTCTTCTTTCTTGTAAGCGCTTGGTTGCTCTACATTTTTGGTCACCATTTCGTCATCACGCAATTCAATTATCTGAGCGCGGCAAATGTCCATTTTAAAATTAACCTTATCGTCCGGTCGCAAATCGCGCTTATACGCTGTACCTTAAATTGCGAGCGCATGTTATATAAAATAATCCTTATATTAAATACTTACCCTTGTGTATAATCAAGTCTTCTGCGAAATGCTTTGGAGGTTTATAATCAACATCACCATCATCATCGCTACCAAAATAATATGAAGTTTCATTTTGATCGCTTTCAAAGCTATGTGATATATAATCAAAATCATCATCGGAATCAGATTCTCCGTCCTCCGAATAGTCATCATCGTCATCCGAGGTAAGCTCATCTTCATTGTCATCGCTGTTTTCTTCGTACAAATACTCTTCGCCATCGTCGTAGTAATAGGTATTTTTAACATTAGACCTGACCCCAGGACCATCACCACGTCCGCCTTCTGACGTACCTCCACGACTACGCACGAAATTATGAGAAAAGAAATGATTTTGACTATGTGTACATCCATCTGTGGTTTCAGAGTCACTTTCATAAACATTGCGAGATTTATCCACTTTTTTTCGGAAAATTTTAACTTTTTTATTTGGTTCGTTCGCCACTTTTGCAGAAAGAGGCCGTTTTTTACATTCTTGCTCGTGGTTCTCCTTTTTCACCGGCTGCGTAGCAGTCTTATCAATTTCATTTTCTTTTTTGTTTTCCACTCTTTTACAGTTTTTTGCCGCTTTCTCCTTTTTGACAATTGGTTGTGTTTTCACATTTTGTTGTTTAACTTTTTCAGTTCGAATTTGATTTTGATTGCCAGGCTGACCTGGCTGACGCCCCTTTCCCTTTACTGTCGAATTATTTGATTCCTTTCTGAGAGTACTGGTAGGCTTCGATGTTGAAGAGCCAACTTTATTATTATTTGATTTTTTATTACTCTTTGTTGTGCCCTTCGATTGACTTTTTGTTGACTTTAGTTCGCACCGTTGATGAACATTCGCACTGTCGGTATCCATATTCGCATTATCATCGAAGTCAACAGTATTTTTTGCTATGCCATACGGTGATTGATCCAAGAATAAGGTGCCAGCCGTGTACTTCTTACCATTATAATTCATTAAATTTGCCCTCCCTTCTTTTTCATCCCCTGGTCCTTCATTTTTTGATTTAAATATCTGTTGAAGCTTTCGTTTCAATTGTTCATGAGCTTTAGACGGCATTGAATTTTGTTTTGAATATTCCTTGTTTTTATGCATATATTTTTTAAGTTAATTTTTTTTTTTTATTTTTTGCTAAAATTTCTTTTGTAGATATTTGTCGAATCGTATATCGGGCCACAAATTCACCTGAACAAAAAAAAAATTTTAACTTCTTATATTTTGTATAAAATATTTGAAAAAAGTCCTCATCACACATGAAAAAGAAAAAATTTATGAAGAAAATCTGACAGTATGAAAAAAACAACAACAAATTGAAAGCACATGTTAAAAGGGTTGCAATTAAATTCACTGACTTTCCTAAAGGAATGCAACTGTAAAATTTAAAAGCCTCGCAGAAAGAATTAATAATTGAATTTAAATTAATAATTTAATGATTTATTTTTGTTGATTAGTTGAATGATCGCATTGTGAAAAAAAGCAAATTCTCATAAGTTTACGAAAAGAAAATTTGGAACAGCAATCATTTTATTGGTTGCGTCTCTTAAAAACAATTTCTCGCAAAAAATGGTCATTGTTTTCTTTCAACACGGTTGTATTCATTTAAGGATATGCTATAGCTTAAAGAAATTAGATAACAAGTAAGGGTCGTCATAAAATGAAACTAAATTATGAAAAATCTTTATATAATGAAGAAAAAGGTTTCATTAATGTTTATTAATGTAAAATTTCACTTTCCAAAAACAATGTAAAGTTTAGTACTTTTATTCCGACAACAATAATACATAGTTTCATGTAGGCGTGCGTTCACAAGCTTGAACGAGCTGAGGAAATTTACTGATGTGCGCCAATTGCATGAAGGCAATAAAAGGGCTAACCAGAGTTAACAGGGAAGGCCGACTGGCCATGTAACGGGCGTAGAAAAAGTTGAAATGCCATTAGAAGCAAAGCGCATAAAAACGGAAGGCGAAGAGATTAATAAACTTTTCCGCTACTTAACCTGGAACTAAGAACGAACAAAATACGGTTGGTGGTACGGCTTCTATATCAGCAACAATTCCCTTAGCTATCATTAAGAAACATAGGTAATTCCGATGTCGATTCATGTAGATACGGCTAAGGAACGAGTCATAAGTTCCGTTAATGCCATCCTGGTGGACAACATAATACCTATAATAATACCTATTGCTTCTTCAAAAGCGAAAAAAACGTGGTTATCTTGTGGCATCATCTCAATTATGCGATTGCTCCGACCGTTGGAAACCCGTCAAGGTTTCTACAAAGTTAAATCTCTCTCTTTTGATAATAGCCAATAGTATTTTTGAACTCACTCGTGCTGATGGGAAGATAACATTCAGTCATGTAAGCTTTTGTAGTTGCCTGTTGACCACCAACCCCAGTAATGCATCTAAGTCATTACCATTAAACACTTTTCGTATTCCCCTTTTCGTTATCTTTCCTATCATACGCAAGCCAATCCTTACTTAGTTATCATATTAACGCTTTCGCCGTTTGTTTCTTTTCTCTCTCTGTCTCTCTTTCCTTTTTCGGAAAAGGGCTATTTCGCCGTTGCAAATTCGAGATCCGGCTCTTTTTGTTCTTCGACAGCCATCAATATCAACAATTGGAAAGCTCATTTTGCGAAAGGCAAACCTACTTCATGCATGGCTGTGTATACAAGCACACTTGCTGTATATGAGCTTTAAGAGTGCCGAAATACAATTCCTATATTTCCTCGAAAGAGGTTTCCAGTACTTGAGTTTCTCTTAATATATCCGTTTGCCAAGAACTTCCTTTGTGTTCGAGATTATTTAAAGTTGCCGTCTGCATATTCTTTTCATGGGGTTGACATTATCTGGGCACCATTGCCACAATACACATTGTCCCCTTTTGGATTACACGAAGCAGCGGACATAGCGGCAGCTAAGGAATTCTTCGGTAAAACGGCAAATGGCACGATCGTTATAACTACATACGTGCCGTATAGTAGGACTTTAATTTTATTTTGCACCGTACGCACCGGCCGTTTTACTGTTGTGATTGGTGACCGTCTTCCGCCTTGTATTGTTGTATGATGTATTCACACAAATCTTGTGTGAAACCAATAACTAAAGTATTAATTGCATCAAATTCAAACCTCTTAAGCCTCCTCTTGTGCCAAAAGTTAAAGGTTGTAACAAGCGTCTTCTCAGTTGTGGAAAACCCTTCTCGGTCAACAGTTGTTTAACTCAGTTGTTTAACATTCAATGTTTGCGTATTGCGGTTCCACTTCAAGCACCTATCAGTCTGCTTATCAAGTTTTACGTCACCTCACATTGCGCTTTTCTTTGTAGTTGTTTTTAGTCTGGTCTTGATGGGTTTTTGATTAAACAAACTGAAGGAATGCCTCTTAAAATTGACGTTTCGTTGTACACTTCAAATGACACAAAGGGTATTTATACTTCCATTTCCAAGTTTGTATGCCCTACACCACTCATGGCACAAGGATATATTGAGTTTGTGCAGAAGAACTTCGCGTTTTACTGTAACGATGTGAGCTTGTCTGTACCTCTACCCATGTGTTCGTATGTTCAAACTACAGATTGTCATTTTCAAGAGAGTTTGACGAAATTTGGTACAAGAACGAGCGCTATTGAAAATAGTTCGGGCCGGACCACTACATCGTCTGCTCCCCATATAACGTCTTATTTTGATAAGTCGTCATAAGGAAAAATATTGTTATTTTAGAGTTTCGTGGGAAAAATCAGTTAATAATAGTAACTCAGTATTTTAGATTGCTTTGAAAACTTTTGGAGTGGGTGGGGTAATTTATGGAACCTCTTGTCATACAATCTACGGAAACTGAATGTTTATATGGTAAAAAGATTCAGTGTTCAATTTGATTTAAAAATTAATTTTACCGAATTTGGACTACGTAGGTCTATTTTTTAGATGTCAATCCATATAATTGTTCTAATACCAAGTAAGGCTTTCTACAGCAAAACCAACTAATTTTTAATATACTATGATTAAAGTATATCGATCCTAAGAAATTTGGGTCGCATAGAGTTATTTTTTAGAAAGCACCATATGAAGGGGCTATCAGCAAAGAAAGCAAATTCTTCTATGGCGATAAAGCCGGATTTGCGGTTTGTTATCACGGAAGGGACCGAAAAATAAAAAAAATTTTCACAAAAAAATTTAATTTCGCGAAATTTGGATCAAGTTTACGTCTGAGTGTCTCCTGACATCAAGACTTTTATGAAAATAGTCTATTCCTATAGAAAAAATTTATAATTGTTTGTGTCTTATTAATGAAGCGAGGTGATGGGTGGTACATAATGGTCGGTTCGGGTTTACCCGGCTATAACATTCCCTTTATTTCTGGTTGAAGACATTTCCTGAAGAAACAAAGTATTTGAAATTTAATGTAGGCCCTTTCATATTTGTCTTGGATTTGTTGTTGTTGTGTTTTTATCGTCAGAATATCTTCAAATTTTATTTTTTGTTTATGTATGAGGACGTTATTTGGACAAAATCGGTTTTTTAAATTTTAAAAATTAAAATTTTATGTAAATGAATTTGTGGGCCTACAAAGAATTCGGGACACGCATATTTGGAAAAGAAGGTTTTAATCTAAAAAATACAAATTCAATGCAGTCCAACGCTCACGAACGTATGAAACGAAAGCTTCAAGAGTTGTTTAAATCAAAATGCCACCACGATAAGGAGGAAAATAAGACAAATTTAATGCATTTTTTTACCAAAGATCACAGCGCCCGCATTTTATTCTTGGGGCAGTCACCGTATTCAACTCCAAGTAAAAGTTGGGATTTGAGCAATGATAATATCAACGACAATAGCAAATATGTAAAATCAACAAGAAATCATTACAAAATTGCAACAGACTACAATAAAAAGCGAAATGTCTACGAAGTTAGCCCATCAACATCATCAACGTCAAATTCTTCTAATCTTCCAGAAAAAATTTCGGAAATTTCGATAGTAAAACGAAAACCATGTCGGCAGTCTAAAGAAAATCTCATTAGTTCGTCAATGTCTAAATCTTGTAGTCGTTCAAAATTATATCCGTATACAAATTACACAAAGTTAGTTAAATAACTGAAGTCAATATATTTTAAATTAATTTATTTAATAATAATAACTGCATTTTTTTTCTAACTTTGCTTTTGTAATTTCATGGACTTTTATATCTCTTTCGGTCATTATACCCGATTTCGGCATCGATATCTTAATGTGTTTCCATACGAAATGTTTTATATAATATTCCGCCGGTTTACCTTAGGTAACTCCTTGAATAATTAGGTTGATAAATGACGATATTGATTGTATATTTCCTGCACTCATACTCTGTTCTCCATTTCTAACAACGCACGCCCGTGAAAAAGCTTTGCTTCCAAATCAGTTAAGGTGTGCAAAGAGGCATCCAATCTATGCTTCTTGAAGATTCCACGGCGACGAACCGTCAGCCTTATCATAAAACCCTAATGGCCCCAACCCTACCAAAAGATGTGCTACAACATATTTCCATAAAAGTTGTAGGGGGCATTTTTTTATAAATACCGATTATGGGGTGTATTGATATATTCAAGTTCAAAAAATTCACAATTGGATATTATTGTGAGCAAAATCTACGTTGACTGGGCTTATGCACGGATTGCACGGATTGACATGCAGACAGAGATGGCTTATTCGTTCCATTGTTTACGCTGATCAACATTATATCTTCTCCACCAAGTCTCTGCTTTCCAGGCATAGGCAAAATCATTTATTTGAAAGTGATTACAATTCTTCGTTCCAATTGTGAACATTCAAAATTAAAATTTTTTATTCAATCGTGCGTTGGCGATTTGTTAACTTACAGAAGAAGAAGAAGAAGAAGAAAACATTAGTATTCAAACATGACTATTCAAATTCTTTATTAGTTTTATTTTCTTAAAGAAGCTTTGTATCATATTGCTTCGACAACATTTTTAAATTTTTGCTTGAAAAGTATGTTACGTGAAAAAAGAAGAATGAATTATCTAAACTGAAAAACTTGGCTACTGACAACACCGTATTAACTGGTAAATGGAATATTTGACAAGCTGGATCCAATCTCTTATGTACCTGTTTTTAAAATTTGACAAGCTGGATCCAATCTCTTATGTACCTGTTTTTAAAATTTGACAAGCTGGATCAAATCTCTTATTCCATTTGCTAACGCTAAAGTAAGTGCTTGTTATTTTTATCTCATATTTAATAAAAAGACATTTTTAATGGGCGTCTAAAATAATCATAAAGTAAATGTTTTTTTTTTTTTTTGGATTTTCAGTCCGTTGATGATGGTAAGGAATTCGTATGTCAACATGATTCGGCAGAATGTTTAGGTAATCTCAAGTAACCACAGCTGCGTTTGTTTAGCAAAGTTTGTTGCTCCTGCATGTAATTGTTTCGCTTCTGAATCCAAGCGTTTTTGATTCAGATACGCTTGAGCCACTCTACAAAAAAAAACATCTTAATACATGTTTTTCACTTTTGACTGCGTTTTTATTGAATGTTTGTTGAATGTTTTTTAGCATAGTTTTGCGGTAGTTTTTAACATAGTTTTTTCTACAAATGGAAATAAAATCTTGACAGTGCAAGCTGGAGAAATAATGCAATTGAAGTGAAAAAGTGGAAATCACAGTGGAAAAAACTAAACTTAATCATGTTTGGAATGTTGTAAAGTGCAGAAAAGAAGCAAAAGGCAGTCCACCTGGAAAGTGAGCATTACGAATTTTATAAAGAGTAATTTAATATAATAAAAAATATGTAAATAAATTTGTTTTTTGGGTTCTTGAAGACAATATGGCCGCTTCCATTAAAAATATTTGGCTTTAGTGGAAAGAAAAGCCTGCGATATAACTGTACAGGTACACTATTGTTGGAGGGGTGGAAAAATATAAAGTATGGATGAGATAATAGCGGAAATTTAATTCCTGCAACAGGAAAGTTCAGATGCTGATAATACAGAATTCTGCACGCTTTTTTTTCATCCCAAATATAGTGACAAACCTTTAGATGCCGGTGCTTGATTTTTCTTGCTCTTATTCATTTCCAAGTTCGTTGTCTTTTCATCCACATTGCACCGTGTCGCCCCTTTTTTTGAATACGCTTACTACCACACGTACAGTTTCCAATTCCCACTAAAATGCTTTTATATGCGAAGCCACGTTTTTTAAAATAAGATATTGCAGTAAATAAAAATTATTATTTTTCACTTACATTTGATGTTTTACGCGGCGTGCTGGTTCGCCATGTACAAACATTTATTTATACCTTTTTTTCTCTTAAACAGAGAAAAATTGTGTATTTCGTTGTCAGTGTCTACACAGTAAATGAAAGATTGAACTTGGCATCTACTCACCAGCAGCTTCGAAAAAATGCGTTCAAGAAAGCCATGCCATATATCGCTGGTATGCCCGGCGACAAAAAATCTACTAAATCGGGACGAGCCCACAGCTTAAGAAGTGCATAATGGGTGCCTCAACAAATGTTTCTATCCGACGATATGACTCTTCAGCACATTTAACCAACAAAATTGTATCAATCCAATCCGTTAAGTTTGTTTCTGACGTTATATTATACCAATTTTGGCCAACTACTCAAAGCTGAATATGTCGAAAGTAAAATATCACTTTATTGGGAAATCTTAATAAACCAACACTCCAAAGCAATAAGAGGAATGTACTTTTAATTGCATTAAATAAAAAATAATTTTTTTCTTCTTCAACTTTAAGTATCTATTCAGTAAATACTTATATTGAGAAATAAATTTGTGAAATAATCTAAAATACACGTATTTGAAGTGTAAAGTTTGAATTAAATTACGCAAACCGTATAATATTAAAGCTCATTTTACAAGGTTAAAACAAATTTTGTTCACTCAGAGTTACCTTCCTTTTTATCATCGTCAGATCCGGGTGTATACCAAGTGAGTCGTTCTTCGTAAAATTGGATAACAATTTGAGGACACATAGTATTCGCCTCTTTTGCGGGCACCAAATCAGCCTCGTCACTTCCACTCCATTTCATGAGAAACATTAATTCTCCTGAAGAATCGGTTGCACCTAAAATCTTTAATGGTTCTAAACCGCGATCAAATCCTGCTGTTTTGCGGTTGTTTCTTTCATCTTCTACCGCCTTCCGTTTAACTTTCGACTCATTACTTGGAGCGGAAGAAGGTCGCTTCTTAGTCTCTTTTTTAGTTTTTAACGAGTCTTCAAAAGCCGCTATTAAATCGGGGCAATCGAGATTTTCAACAGGTTCCCATGTATTATCACTTCGGGGATAGCCCTTCCATTTCAAAAAATATTCAGTTTTGCCATTTCTTATGCGTTTATCTTCGATGCGTTCAACAGAAAATTCTGCGGCTTCTCCGCCTTCACCATCCATATCACTGGAACCTCTGTACAACGAATGACTCTGTGTAAAAGAATTTTTTTGTGAAACTGGCGTACAGCAAATACTTGGCCTTGTATTTTATATTATTAAAACACAAATCTTTTAGTAAAATTACGCGAACTAGAAAATTGTGGCTGAAAGTATCAACTAGAAGTTGTCTGAAGCGATTATTTTCCAATTTATTTTCAATAGTGCTTTTTAAACAATGAGAGAGACCTTAACAAACTCCTTAAACTACATCCGATATTAACAAATACATTGCACAGAGTTTTAAAAAAGTGTCAAACGATAAATAAAAAACTGGAATTAAAAATAGATTTTTATTAAAAAGCGCTCGAATTTCTAGTCCTAAAATTGCTTATTTCTTGGTGTAGGTTGACTGAAATTATTTCTTGGGGCAGGTTGATTGAAATTATATCTTGGTGTAAGCTTGAACTTATTCTTGCCGAGACATTGCTTTCACAGAGATATTTCTCTTAGCTCAGTAATTTAAAAACGAAAAATGGAATGCTGGCAATGCTAAAAATAAATCGACTTCAGAGAAGTAAGAATTTTATTTTAAATATTAATTGCAGCGAAATTTTATCATAATTTGCCTTGACATTTGTTCAACCAAATTGTGTAGATAAATAAGAAGAAATAAATCTAGAAACAATTTAAGAAACGAATAGATTTCGAGCGCTAAGCTGGATAAAAATAAAATTTGAATTTCTTTAAAGGCAACAAAAAGTGTCGTCTGAAAAGGCCTGGCTCAATAAAGCAATAAGTGTAGCATATACTGTATACTTCCATAAGACTTCGCTTCATTTTGCTAAATATGTACTGTTTTCCTAACTAAACGAAAATAAAAAGATCTGAATATACAAAAAAAAAATATTTGAAAAAAAAATCGAAATGTCTACGTTGGCACGAAAAGGTTCGTTTCGAAAAGCTATGAATTGGGCTTCCACCGTCAAACAAGATGCCGCGGATTTCTTTAGCACTGGTAAGTTTCATAAGTTTTTGCATCTACGTTAAGATATCAGAAACTGAAATTTTAAAAATCTTGCACGCAATATATTCGAAAAACACGTTCATTTTCCGAACTGGCGCAACGAAGGAAAAAAATTATAATTTATAACTGACCGCAAATGTCAACCTATATTTCCGAGAAAATATTTAACAAAGTGAACTAAAAATTCAAACAAAAAAAGCTCTGATCAGACAAATAATATGTTAACAACCAATATATAAATTTCAAATTTGTTTTTATATGTTAAATCCCCCACTAAATTTTCTCGTCTACATAGCTATAAATTAAATGAGATCTTGGCATATCCAAGCTCTCTTTTTTTATTAACCGTCAAACTTTTCTTAATTCCACTAGAGATTGCTAAATTTTTGATTTCCAAATTTTTCTCTGCATTTAAAATTAAGTGTTTTCCAAGTTGAATTACCAATCTATCGTAGAAAACCTACAATTTTAGTAATTTTAGATTCCTTATATCAAGTTTTATTGCCATCGTAACACTTTTGGAATTATGATAGAAAAAGTCAAGTACATTACTTATTGCATTGAAAATTTGGCAGCATTGCAAAATTTCGTCGAATATTACGCGAAATTTTTGAACTTGGCATCCCTATCCATTAGCAGAATACGCCATTTTCGTTAATCTTCGTATAAATCATCGTATGTCAAGGCGTTGTTCATCATAATTTTCAAGAAGACTTGCATGAGAAGAAAAATTTTGTTTTTTGCGAGGTTTACAAAAGAAGTTCCGAATTGAGGCTTTTTAAAATTGCTTCAAATAATAATAATAACAAATAAGAAAAAAGTATTCACACAAATTTTTTACAATATCTTTTATTTAATACGAACGAAACGGGAGTGATTTCCAGTTAATTTAAATTAAAGTATGTGTTGTACTTAAAAAGGATAAAAATGTATACATATATAAAGATTTCAAAAATTAAGTCTCAAGTTAAATTGAATTGAATTAAGGAAGTATTTACTTAAGAAAGGACATAAAAACAAAGATTAACAAAAAAAAAAGTGCTTACTGGTATAAAAGTGAATTGCAATGAAAGTAGAAAGAAAAGAAAACTGATGGTGGCTATGAAGTTTGTAATTGTTTTATGGGGTACGGAGAAGAAGGGGTAGGGTGTTGTCTTATACTTTTAACATTACGTAGTGTTTATGCATATGTGGGTACGTGTGTGAAGCAATGAGTATTGAGTGTTTGTTTGAAAATTTACTGCGGTCATATGTACACATTCATAATGTGAAAAAAAAGAACAGACGATTTGCAGGTTATTAAAGTATGTCTTTTAATAATTCATTTATTCGCTTAAACTGTTGATCTATAGTTTTGCATTCGTAAGCTTATGGGGAATATTTTAAGGGAATAATAACACGGACGAGTTTTTCCAATCTTCTTTTCATTTCTTTTTTGGTGGAATTTCCGCTAACTAATAAAAGAGGCTGAGCAAGCGAAATATGTTAAATGTCGAACGGTAGCATACTTACTTGGTTTGCTCGGTCAGTCGGTCGCACGGTTGTATTATATTCGCCGCAAAACTCACACATTTTCGCATTCCTCTAAAACAAACTACGCCGTAACAGGCAGCAGCGAAAAAGCTAAAGTCAAAAGCAATCGTCATTGTCATCGCTCAAAGAAACTGAAGAGTAAAACGGAAAATTAGAAAATCAAAAAAGTCGTGGAATTTTTAAGGCAGTTTGTGTAATATATTTACAAAGACGGAAATTAAAGAAAAAACAGTAAATTTTGTCTTCGTTATATTTCGCTTTGTTACTTAATTCCAATATCAAGTTTTGTGCAGTATCGAGTCGTGCTTTAGAAGAAACTCTTAAATAAAAAAATGCAGTGTGATTGGTTTGAATCATGCTTTAGTCCTAGTGGGTGTTTGCTTTTTTCAGTTATTTGTTTTAATGTCTTATGACAATGCATTACGTTGAGCCATTAAAGTATAATTTTTTCTTTTTTTTTTTTTCAGAACCAATGACGACGATTCGCAAGAAATTGGTAATTGTCGGCGATGGTGCGTGCGGTAAGACTTGCCTACTGATAGTCTTCAGTAAAGACCAGTTCCCAGAAGTCTATGTGCCCACTGTTTTTGAAAATTATGTGGCCGATATAGAAGTCGATAGTAAACAGGTAAGAAATGCAATTTCCTTGTAATTTAAACAAAAAAGAAATTATTTAAATCTTCTCATAACTTCTGTTACGCATTTTGGAATAACGCGGGGAGTAGTGATAACCATTTTTCTTTGATTGATTGAACTGCTTAACCATCAATGCAAAGGGAAAATACATATCCATGAACGCGAATATTATTCTGTTTTGCATTACACATAATATTTTGTCAAAGCGTTTTACCTACGCTTTTTTGGTATGAGCAAAATTTGGAACACTGAAGAGAAAAGGGATCTTTAAACGTATTAATTTTAACTGGACTGGTGGTCTTTCAAGTAATTTTTCAGTGACTCTTCAAATCATCTAGATTTTTGCTTGATTACGTTACACGCTAATTCCGAAAGGGTTGGAGGATTTTTCTTTTTTTTTTTTTTAGTTAGCTACACTATATCATAATAAGAACAGAAAATGGATGGGGTACTTATTGTAGCGGACAAAGCTAATTTCTATATCATATTTAGTGCTTGGAAAGCCATAGGCAAATAAACTAATAGGTTCCAATAATCCAACGTAGTAAGAACGTTTTTAATGACAAAAGTTCAGTATTTTCATTGCTAGGGCTAGGGCTAAATACACTGGCGAAAGCTTTGCCCTTTCCTCTCGGGAATCGTTTGGCTGTTCGTGTTCCACTTTTCTTGGATGCGTAAATTGTTATATGAAATTTGTGACCTATTCGATGCAGACGTTTCCAGTATCGGAATTAATATTTCTTAATAGGTGTACGTTTCGATTTTTTGTGCTTCCTTGCACTATTTCGGCTAAGCATTGTATTCAGTTTTTCGAAGGTTTTGAAATCTTCACAAAACTTTGCAAAAGCCATTTAAAAATATGCCAGTGATGTTAATGGCCCATAACGACTTTGGTCCACTTTCCCTTCTATTGCTATGTGTTTTTAGACCCATCACCGAAGGATGAGGGATACATTCATTTTGTTGACAAGTTTGAAACGTTCAGAAGGGATCTTTACAGACTTTCTGTAATCAGTATAAAATTCGGAATCGATTTAACCATGTCCGTCTGTGTAATGTCTGTTGTATAAACCTTCGTTTGGGAAATATGAAGCTGTCGACTAAGAGTTTAGTAGGAAGAATTCTTACATGCACGTTGATATTGCAAATGAGCCAAATAGGTCGAAGGGCAAGCCTGCAGTATCACGAAAATTGAGGAGAATTGAGAGAATATCTCGGTCTTTCAAAAGAGAAAGGTTGGTGTTTTGCTCACTACTCATAAACTGCAGCAGATAAATAAGATAAATCCACAAAAATTTGAAAGTATGTTCTAAGGGCGTTGCTGTAGTAACTTTACAAAAATTAGAAATATTGGACATGCCTAGCCAATATTATAGCGTGTCAATATTTAATTTTCTTTTAAATCCGGCTGTGTAGCCGGGTAGGTAGAATCGCTATCATAGTGTTTATGTGTTTGCCGGTTCGAGTCTCAGGGCAGTAGAGTTTAGTTTGGCCGTAGCTGTAGCAGGTGCCCAATCAGTAAACTTACCGATTGGGCTCACATCTCGGCCACCATTCCCCTATTTCTTTCTTTTTCCTCACATCTCGCGTTGTGCGAATAGGGGACATCCCCTGAATGATTGGTCACATTAAAAACAATTCTTCTTAACACTTTTATAGCGTGCAGAAGCTAGCTTCAAAAACCCCATAAAGCATCTAATCTCATCCATCTGTCTGTCTGTCCATCTATCTATCACATGCGCGAAAAAGATTTTTCCTATAAATCTGCGAAAGAATTTGAATACAATCCAAACCCAATTAAAGGGCACACCTACACAACCCCTACACGTCTAGCCTGCTTTCGGTATTTTCTTCTTGTTACTCATAAAGCACAACACATACACCATATAAACTACCACTTTTAATCTGAAAATAAAAAAAATCAACCACTCCCAACCAAGATTATAGAGCGTGAAAATTTGGTTCTTTTCCCATTTTTTCAGTGTTTTTTACGATAAGTCTGATTGATATAAAGGATTCGGTCACGACCGAAGAATACTATTTTCTTACTAATTCTTACATCTAGTATTTATTACTTTACTGTTGAGATCGATTACTTTTAAAGAGACGTCAAGAGGATAGCAACAAACGTAAATCGTAACAGTAGTCCAAAGTGCTTAATTTATGAGGATTTAAGTATTTTCACCTCAAATTGTATTGCTGCGCTACTTTCACCAAATTTCCTAGAAAAATATAATTAAAAAAATGTTTTTTGATACCTTATCAATCGTTATCTGAAATCGTTGTTTGTAAACCACCCTTATGTCAATTTCAATGAGAGCGGGCTTTGTTATGAAAATAAAATTAATTATACGTTTAATAGCGTAACGTAGTTTTTGTTGTATACGGTACTCTGCATTTTTGCGGCGTTTTATTTATTTATTTTAATTTTAATTTAATCAAGAACATTTGTATTATTCTAAATCAGAAGTCGTTTACCTTGGGTTCGTGCATTTTCTCAATTTGAAAAAAATATAAATGATAAGTAAATTTGTATACCCTACACCAATATTGGTGCAAGAGTATACTAAATTTGTGTGGATATAAGTAACATATAGAAGGGCTTGAGATCAACACAGCTTTTATGATTTGAAGGCTCAAGACTATTTGTCCGTCTGTCCGTTTTATTTTCTGGTGTTTTCCGAGGTCTTTTGAACCAAGGACGAAGGCTATTGAAAATGGTTCAAATCGGACTACTTATGTTATGTTATGTTAAAAAGTCGCTACTACATTACTGAAGTGGGAGTGGCATTATATGAAGTGGGAGTGGCAGCTGTGCCCCCACTCTCGTGTTTTCAATTGTTATAAAATAGCTTTTTATGTTCGAAGTATCGTAAGTAAGTAACTGACACGAGAATAGGGCTGTGGAACAATTTGGGATTTTAACAAAAGTTTGTTGCGAAATATTTGCGTCAAGAACAAATACTTTTCTCTAATTGAATATCTTAAATCAGGTCACGTAACGAGTTTGACACTGAATTTGGTGGGAATCGGAAAAGTTTAGCGGACGGATGTTTTAGTCTTTCGCTCTGAACTTTTGCGGAACGTTTCTGGGTGAACTTTTGCGGAACGTTTCTGGCCTTCTGATTTCGTCTTCCCTCGTAACAATATACAATATCTTAGATAATTGTATTAAGACTTTTTGCATGTTTCTCAATACATGACTTGACTTTATATGCGAAACGACAATGAACCTAATTCTGCCTTATCACAAGTATTTATCATCTTCAGGACTACTATTAATGTGGCTATAAAAGCCCTTCTAACATTTATACTTACGTCCGTCGTATCTATGTTTAGTAACTATATGGTGCAATTTAATTATGCTGTTTACATTTGACATTACTGTGTGTTCACATTCGCGTCTTACTGATGCATCGCTCCTATCATTAATATTATTATCGTATTATTATAATTAATTTAACCAGAGAAGTAAATGCGAACAACAATGTGCAAGCATCGATTTTATTATAAACTCTACCGCATTTGTGATTTGAATCCACGGTCATTGAGTTATTACATCGTTTGTCTATTCGACCAATACTTTGAGAAAATATTCTATGATTGGAATGGAACCGACTACAACAATGAAGATGGCACGGCTATTGATAGGGAAGATCCTTTGCTGCATTCTTGCTTGAAATCACCAGCGCATTACCGAATTATGTCACCAAAGATATGCAAGATAAGCGTTGGTAAACTAGTGACCTCAGCAACTATGCGATTGCGAAATGAATGGGCGGCTCTATAGCGAAAATTTATTCGAAAGAAGAGAAGAAATGCACTCTTCTTCCAGAAAATCTTGCATTTAAACATGTGCTTGTGTCTGATAAAATCTTTCCGCAATTCAAAGATTTGCATTCAGAGCAACCCGCAAATAATCTTAAGCGAATTTCGAAAAATCTACAATATTTTGTTGTTTAAGAATTCGATAGTCTTGGCTGGTGAGCTTTTTTCTTTTTAAAGAAGTCTTCGTTGCCAGGTGCTCAACGAATGTATTTCTTTGGCATATATACCCGATGTTTGTAAAAATTTTGATCATTTTTTCACTTGAAAACTGCATTTATTGTGGAAAATTGGCGCAATAAATATTAATCAAAATAGTTTCCATCATTTTCTGCAATATGGCTATGCACCGATCTAAACAAGTGGTAATCAGAAGGTGCCATATCAAGTGAGTACGCTGGGTGCGACAGAACTTCTCATTCGAGCTTTAACAGTGTATCCTGAACGACTCTTGCAACAAGTGGCCAAAGAAAGCCAATTTCAGTCAATTCGTCTCGCCACTTTTAAACTGTTGAACCTAAAACTAATAATTTGGCTACGATGGAGTAGGATCATCATAAGCCTCTGAACGTGTTTCGTGGGTTTTGGCAGAAGATTTTTTCAAATGAATAACAAAAGTAACGAATTTGGAAGAAAAAGAATTTGGAGCGCACCGTTATTAGCGTCAGCGCACGCTGAATAAATCAATAATATTAAGTGGAAAACCGACTTTACGTAGAGGAAGGTCAAAACCGTCGAACTCAATCGTTGTGTACATTGGTTTTTCACATTTCTTTGCCATTTTTACGTGTAGAAGTCGCTGATCAAAATTTCTGCAAACAACTAATAAATTATGATAAAGACAATAATTGATTCGAATGTTTATCTCGTAGTAGTAGTAGTAGATTATTGTCTCTTATGTGTGTATAACCGTTACAAAAATGTGCACAGATCAATAAAAGAATCAGTTCTGATAGCTTCTTTTGTCGCCGTCGCATAAATAGCTGCCATTTATTTATTATCTAATGAATTTTTGTTTTCTCTTCTTCTTTGCTATTATTAATCGTTTGTTTACTTTTCTGTTTGCATACTGTTTTTTTTTTTTTTTGGGGAAATATAGTGATCAAGGGGTTTTCATTATTCTGCTTGGCTATTTTTATTGGAGCGTTTAAGCGCCGTGCTATTAGTAGTAGAGGTGCGTGCATACATTCACTTAAGCTTATAATAATGAGTAAATCGTTATGGTGTATCTACCTATATACTATATTTACAAAATTTATTTATATCATTATGTCAACAAGGGAATGAGTTGTCATTTACCATTAAGCCGTGCATGGGTACCTTTTGTTTATGACTCAAATTATTTCATGTAATATTGAATCATTCCAAAAATAATGCGAATTTATTTAACTAATCGAAATGTAAATCGATCGATCAGAAAATTCTGCATCGACCCGTATTACAAATAGATTTTCTTCTTTTTCCTGTGAAAGATTTTTCAAAGATAAAGATAGATTAAGGCTCTTTTTCGTAATCTTTCAAACTGCCCTAAGGCAAAAGGCAAAGTGAAAAAAAAAAACTCACATGCAGATATACCAAGTGAATCGATAAATATCGGACATCAGGACTTTTTACGCAAATATATTTGCTTTCGTGAGGAATGATGAGAAATGCGACCTCTTCAACAGTATAAAGCAGTCAAGGCAATAGGAAGAAGGAGAGAAATGGAAACACAATTCATTAAGAGAGGTCTTCACCTGAACCTCTTTTATCTGGGCTTGATATCTCCCTGAATGACTTCAAGTACTTTGAAACTTAAGTACATCGCAAGACCGTATTTACAAGCGCGTGTCAGGACGTGAGTTTGGGCAGCAAACTATATCACGTTCTATATTAATCGTGCCTTTCCTTTGAACGATCGGTTTCTGTTGCAAGATAGATTTCTGCGCTCTTGTTTTCAAGATACAACTCGACTGTGTGTAGCAGAAAATGATTACGATTAGAAAAACGTATTTTTGAACCTCGCCCACGCACGACTTGTGTCCAATATTTGTTCAAATACCACCGCTTGCTGCAAGCGTCGTTATGTGAGAAACACTTCCACCATTTTCTGTGCGTTTCAATGCAAATGGTTTCAATTCTCTGAACGATGTCAGAACGATATTAAAACAGACAAAAAAGCTATAGTTGGCCGCGGTCTACCATTAAATGCCCTCATGAACATATCTTAACAATTGCGATCTGTAGACTGAACTTAAGAAAACAGGAGAGAGACGGATGGACAAGTTTTAATCGATTCAAAAGTTAATTAAGAAGAAGCCTTTCTGCGTGTTGCATATATCCGCACAAACTTATATGCGGTTTGTAGCGTGTAAAAAACGTTTTGGTTTTTTTTATTATCTCCTTTTATCTATGGGATAACCTAATATTTATAAAGTGAATGGATTATAAAAGTAATGGGGGAGGGGAAGAGAATCGTTTCACCTTGCACTTGGAACCAAGCAATTATTTCCTCTCTGGATTCATTTACTTTGAGGGAAAAAGAGAAATTTTTCTAATTTGTTTATACAAATTGTTTGTGAGAAATTTTTCGAATTATTTATTAGTTGTTTAGTTTTATTGCAAGCATTTTCATTAAATTATTGCATTTTTCATTAAACGCAGTCTGTGTGAATTTCAACAATCCATCTGTGTGTATGCTTGAATTTACCCTTGAAATTATTTTTTTCTCTTTCCGTGTCTATGAACTCTCAACGTTTGTCTCATGATTTTACTTTAGGTAGCTTAGCACTGCTGCATACATACTCTGTCTACTGCATATAGTTTTTTTTTATCTATTTTTAGATAACAGCTTTTTTGTGCTTATGATGGAGTGTCCGTTATTCTTGTAGACATACTATTCGCCTGTCTTTACAGTTAATCTATTATCTAATGTTTTGCTTTTTTCCATTTATCCATCCTTCTACCGAATTTCTTATCTCAAATAGTGTTCAGTTCATTAAATCATTCCAAAACTTTATAGCTTAAGAATTTAACACCATGGTTTAATGAGCTGTAACATATTTACACATTACAAGTAAATGTAAAAACAATCTCTCTCTTCGTAAATAATTCATGATCCGTCCATCTGTCCTTGTGGGATTTCCACAAAAAATTCATAATGAATTCATAATGAATCATAATGAAACCAAGGCTTTTTGTGAAAGTGATCCGTATTCGGAGGATTTCCCCATAAAATTTGATCATAATGAATTCATAATGAATCATAATGAAACCAAGACTTTGCGAAAATGATTTGATGATCCGTCCATCCGTCCTCGTGGGATTTCCTCACAAAATTTGATCATAATGAAATTAAGGTTCCTCGCGAAAATGACTCATAATCCGCCCTTGTCGAATTTCCCCATAATGAATCTGTATTTGCCAGGGTAACGTATTTTAGAAAATATTTTCGTCATTTTGTCAAGTTTCATTACAACCTAATTTCATAGCACACATACTCTCTGTTTGACGAGAGTTCTCTGTTCACCATCGCTAGTAAGGTCGATACATTTAACTGGTTAAGACAAAATTGGGCTCATTTCGGCGTACCTGAATCCGTCTGATAAGGACAGTCGATCATTACAATATTTAATTATAGAACAAGTTGATCATTTGAATCCTTAGCTGTTCGTGTGCACACGTTTGTGCTGATATAACTATGCATATTGTCCTATGGCTGCTTTATAGATTTTAATAAATTTAAAAAAAAAGTCTGCTCTCGAATACCGTCAATTTTTTAAGCGGTAAATTTCTGCGCGTAATATTCGTATCTTGTGGCGCTACTCTGTTGAGTACATATTGTTCTTTTATTCTTTTTACCTATTGAAAATTTTGTATGTTTTCTATATTCCTTCCTTTTTTCAGGTGGAATTGGCCTTGTGGGATACAGCTGGTCAGGAGGATTATGACAGACTTCGACCTTTGAGTTATCCAGATACAGATGTAATATTGATGTGTTTCTCGGTAGATTCCCCAGATTCTCTAGAAAATATTCCTGAGAAATGGACCCCTGAGGTAAAGATTTTATACAAATTTTTTCTGGTTTACTAAAGTTTTTATATTCTTGAGCAGATTTTCTCTAGCTACCCTTTGTTCAAAGTTCCTTTATCGCGATAGTAGTAGTACCTGAGATAAAAACTAGATATATATGGTTTTTATTGCTAGCAATAGACTAAGTTTGAAAATGGGTGCGACTCTTTCGCAAGCAAAC
The DNA here is from genome assembly GCA_001077435.1 of Glossina morsitans morsitans. NCBI lineage: Eukaryota > Metazoa > Arthropoda > Insecta > Diptera > Glossinidae > Glossina > Glossina morsitans. The sequence goes on along the minus strand of CCAG010008844.1, from coordinate 31,288 downwards.
ACGCTTCCCATATTATTCAGAAAATTCTAGCTCAAAATACAAGCTAATGCAATGTGCAATATTTGAGTGTAACTCGTACGTATGAGCGGGAGACTACAAATCTTGCTTGGAGTCTCTCGGCCGTATACAGCGGAAGGCTAAAATACTCATGGGTAGCGAAAGTGTGTCTAAAACTCTCGATACTCTCGAACATCGCAGTAATATGTGCGTGGCGGTGCTTATGTACAAGTATATCCAGCGCAACTGTTTCATACAGATCAAAGAGATATGTCCACCAATGAAGTCCTTTGCCGGGACGACGGTATTCCCATCCATTAGCCCTGAAATTGCCAGCATATCGCACGACATACCGCCGCGGCCCGTCGTTCTTTAATCACATAACCCACCTCTCAAAAAACCGTCCGGTAGTGGTCTTTTCCATAGTTCCTAATGTTCCCACTTTCAACGCACGCGTTACATAGGCGTTACTCACTTTTTCCATTCCTCTCTACTTATAACCCATCGCGCTCTTACAGGGAGCATCTCCTTAACGAAATGTTTCTTAAAACTCGACGGCGCTTCAAAGATAATTTCAACAATGCATAGAGCTTCTTCGCTATCGTAAATATAAAAAAATTGTTGAGAATAAAAAGTTGTCTTATTAAGCGACAGACTTTCGAACTAAACCATTACATATTAGTGATCACCTTACATAGATTCTTTCTAATATTCATCGCTTTTCAGGTTAAACATTTTTGTCCAAACGTTCCCATTATATTGGTGGGCAACAAAAAAGATTTGCGAAATGATCCCAATACAATTAGGGTAAGTACATCAGCTTATTCTTATTCTTACCGATATAGTATATATAAATAACAAACGATGGCTTCCCCATCTCTAAATTTAGGATCTTGCGAAAATGAAGCAGGAACCAGTTAAGCCACAAGAGGGTCGAGCTATGGCTGAGAAAATTAATGCCTTTGCCTATTTGGAATGTTCAGCCAAGTCTAAGGAAGGTGTTAGAGATGTCTTCGAAACGGCCACCAGAGCCGCATTACAAGTTAAAAAGAGAAAGAAGACCAAATGCATTTTACTCTAAAAGAGTCTATAAAAACCTACAAAAAAAGAAAAGAAAAAAAATGTAGCGACAACCAACAGCAACAGTAACGGCAACAACAACTATCTTATACACACAATCAAGATTAGCACACACGCTCCAGCTTTTTTTATATATACTTTTTTTTCTACTACCTTTCTCTTTGCAAGTTCTTAGTTCGGCATAACAAGAGAAAATAGAGCGATAAATAACAGAAAAAAATATATTTTCTGTAATATTCTTTGTTATTTCTCAATGTTTTTTCTCCGTTATGACGCACTAAGAACTTTCAAAGAGAAAGGTAATCGGAAGGATATATATAGGTAAAAAGAGAACTGCAAAGAAAAAACTGTATTTTCTGTAATCTTTTAAATGTTTTCCTTTCGTTATTTCATAATTATATTTCCATTTCGTTTTATTAATATTTAAAAAAAAAAAAATTCGATATCCATTTTGAAAAAATTAAGCATATAAAAAAAATAGACATATATATAAATATATATATATGTATATACATGTATATATGTGTATGCATATATGTACATACACATAAACACAAACGAAAACAACTTATTTTCATTTGTAGTAGTTTTAGAATTTCACATCAAGTTTATCCAAAAAAAAAGAAAAAAATTTAATTAAAAAAGAATTAAGTCTGTGTGTACGCTTGTGTCGAATTTGAATTTGTGGCAAATACACAAATAATAGTTTAATTCTTACTTATCTTGATTTTTTTTTTTTGTTTTTTTTATTTTCTTTTCAAAGTATTAATTACTTAAAGGCCGCTGAGTGTTTAGCAATAACTGTTGTTGGTTTAATATAAGCTCGCCTAGTAAAACACACCCGTTTGCTGCTCGTGTGCATATGAGCGGAAGTGTGTCTATGCACGGTAAAGCTACAAATTCAATTTTTCTACTAAACCTATTTAAAGGAAAAAAAAAAGAAAAAAAAAAGGAAAAACAAAATAAAACCTGTCTAAAAGGAAGAAATTGAAAAGCAAGAAACAAAAAAGAAAACCGCCAATATACACAAATCAACCAATTACCACAAACTAAATGCATTCAAATATTTTTTCTTATTGAAATAAAAACAAAAGAAAAAACCAAAAAAACAAATTAAAATTGAAAAAAAGAGAATATTTTTGTGTAAAGTAAAAAATTTTAAGACATTTTCTCACTTTTAAAACAAAAAAAACACACACCGACTATATCAAGAAATAAGAAAAAAAATTTATATCTAAATACACATACACACACACGCAATTAATAGTCTATATTAGCTTTTGTATGGTGTGATGAAGTTTACGCTTGCGTTGCACTGCATTTCAATTTTTATAATCTGATTATTCTGATTTCTTTTCATTACCGTTAGCCATATCTATCATCCGCTTCAATCAATTGATGCGAGTTTGGTTTTTCATTTACGGAAAATTTTCTCTTAAAGCTGTGTCTTTTGTTACTTTTTTTTTAAGTCAAATGCAATCTTTTTCAAAAATGTTGTCTTTGTATTCGGTTTTTTTTTTTATTATTTTCAAAATACACTTTTCTTTTTTTTTTACAAAAAGAGACGAAATACATTTTTTGTATATTACGGACTTTACATAATATATTCCTTAACCAATAATGGTAAAAAAAAAAAAAAAAATTAAATAAAAATATTTTACTAATACTTACATATTATATAACGAGATAAAACAATAAAAATGAAACAAAAAGAGAAGACATTTTTTTTTTTATTTTTCATCTTAAATGACAAGAATGCTTTATGCCTGTCTTGAAGACGCTCCCATGAAGTATATAAATTCTCTTATACGGCATACGGACCAGACCGTAGTAGGTAAATCTAGAATTAATTTTGCACGTCTACGATATACGGATCGAATAATAAGTAAAATCGATTTTCCTCGGACATTTTTAAAAACAAAATAAAATAGGTGAAAAAGGATGAGGATATTCATCACAAGATCGTTGTCAACCACAATAGGTTTAGTAATAACTGAAAAATCCATGCTCGAGTAAGTTGACAATAACAAGTAAGAAACTTATATTTTCTCGAGACAGGATTTTTAATATTCATCATTGTTATGAGGGAAAAGACGAAACTAAACAAACTTTTCTATTCTATAATATAGGGTGGGTGCGGCTGATTTTTTTCTATTGTCAAAGTAAAGGTAAAGATTTATATGGTGTACGTGTTATACTTTGCGAGTAACAAGCAAAAGACACGGAAAGTTGCTCAAAGCTTTTGGCGCATAAGTGTGCGGGCATTGTAGGCGTGCCCTTTATTTGGTTTTGAGTCCTTTTGAAACTCTTTTTCTTTTTTGCGGACGGGAAAATGTTTACCGCAGATACTATTACTCTCTCGGGCAGACAGATAGATGGACAGACAAACAGATTAACGTGATGAGGTGATTTATGGGGCATTTTTGAGTTTGCTTCTGTGCGCTATAAATGTATTGAGCAAAATAATTAAACATTGATACGCTATAATATTGGGTGGGCGCGATCAACTTCTACTTCCGTCCAGGTACTGTACCATCGCTCATAGAATATATGTGCAACTTTTTGTAGATTTATCTGGTTTAATTTATGAATAATGAGTGAAAAACAATTTTTTTCTTCCCTTTGGAAAATAGAGATGTTCTCAACTTACGCGGTAGTGTAGCGGTCCTTTGACCGGTTTGGCCCTTTTTCAAAGCCTTCCAATGTTTCTGCTAAACTTGAAGTCAATAGCTTCATTGTTTACCATGAATACAATTGCCATTATACAGACGGACAGACGGACACAAATTCAGAATTTGGTGCTGATCAAGAAAATGTATACTTTGAGTAGTCTTTGAAGCTTCTTTCCGTGTGTTGCAAACGTTATAACAAATTGGATATAGCGCTCGTTCTCCGAGAATAAAAGTTATTCTCCAAACTTGAAAGTTCATGGCAATGACCGCAGTTGTTTTTTAATAAAGAAGAACTGACTAACTGATAACTGCTGCTGTGCGTGCTATATTTTTTGCCTATTTTTAGAAATTACACGTTTGAATAAGTGAGCGCAGTATGCTTCGCAGCTAGCAGAGCAATCGGTTTATTTAAAGCACGCTTATAAGGAAAGAAATAAATATAACTTTCTATACTGTCTGAAATATTCTTCCGTTCAATTATATTTTGTTGAAATTTTTAGAAGCCTTTAAAAATAATGATGATGAAAAGTTCAGGCTTAACCAATTTGCTTTTGTAACTTAGTGTTATTTTCTCCCAACAACTCTCACAAGCAGTTAAAGGCAAGGATACCGTTATATTCGTCTTCAAAGGATACCAAGAGGATCATATAAACACATATGAAGGATACACGGAACACATCATTTCGACTTCATTCGAGCTAGTTTTAAGCTCAGAATTTTTAAATAGTTCAGGGCTTGGCTTTACATGTTCGAAAGTCTTTTATAATAATACTCTCAAGTAATTTTTCAAGTTTTTTTAATAAATGGGCATATCATCTTTTCGGGAACCTTATATACTGTTTACAAACCCTTAATCAAATATATTATGAGATGTGTAAGTTAAAGATGCCATTTTTTTTAAAATTCCCAAGTAAGACGGACTAAAGTTTCTTTTCTCCCTTGGTTATATGCTATTAATCCATACTCAGACTTAGATGAGTTTCAAGAAAATATTAAAAAAACTAATTAGTTAAGCTAGGAAGGAAATACTCTTTAATTAGTCAATTTTTTGTTTATTCTTTCTTTTTTTGTTTGCGCGGTTTAAGTGAACTTTAGTGCATTATAAAATCTAGGGGACGGTGGGCAAAATATAATGGGAAAAAAGAAAAAATATATATATATTAAATATTAATGAAAAAATAATTTACAAGGTATAGCGGAACAATAAATATCAGAACATAATCGGTTTATCTTTGCGCTGATCTATCACATAGGCGGTAAAGCGTTTAAGGAACTTTGGGTATTCGCGTTTGTAAATAGCACGTAAAGCCGAAGCAGGGGCCCAACCACCAGGATTAACCACCGAACAATAGGTAATTTTACAGGTTAAGTCCTTACGGCTTAATTGATCATTGGTATTCTTATTTGCTGGCAACAGCGTCTGGCAGGCTAGTATTACAGTCAATAATATGCGCACACATCTCCCATTTTTCGACTCTTGCTTAGAATAGTCAGTTGAATTATTACAAACAATCCAACAATCGACGGCTTCGTCATCTAGATTATTTGTTATTTTTCGCATATGCGACCAAAAGAGAGCATCGCGTTGACTGGCTGGCCAGACGCGTTTATGCGTTTGTAAAAATAGGTAAGTATCGGAAGAGATTTTCTCTAAAATAATGCATTCCTCTAATGTAGTCTCCCATTCATTCCGGAACTCTGGCATAAAGAAATAATGACACATTTCGCGTGCTGTAACGCCTTTTACTGTATGGTAAGCCTTTAATGGATCCATTACCATGCCGTTCACTTCCACTTCGCGTTTATACATTTTGATTTCACCTTCGTCGGCAAATATTTGCCATCCATTGCCATCTTGGCCGACACCTTCTCGGGCATAATGCAACTGTTCCTCGCAGACGCGATCTATCTCAGGCCAAAGACTATGACCGCTTGCCAAAGAACCCGTACCAAACTCTTTATCATCATCATCTACCAGATTGTCATCCACTGGTTGACTCATGCCTATTGCTGTATAACTGTGGGTGGATATCTGCGAAAGTTGCGTTTGCAATTTTAATTTTGCTCGTAATTGCATGTCTTCCTCGATTTTATCTAAGCCGGTTTCTACGGCATCGAAAAATTCATCCTCAGGTAAAGTGGAATGTGGCCCTTCTTCAAAATCTGGCCCCGGATAAGAAATGCTTTTGAATTTTTCAATTTCCAATTTATATTTTCTAATTTGTTCTTCTAATTTTTTCCGTTTTTCAATTTCGCGTTCCAATTTTCTCTTCCACGTAAGATCTCTTTCCGATATTATTTCTAAACAATGCTGCAATGTATTAAGAACTCCCGTAGTGGTGGCCCGAAATGTTATAGATTCCCCTTTAAAATCTGTGGGCGTTAAATCAAAACCGAAATCGAAAGATTTACCCGGTGCTTTATTGGTTTCAGCGCAGGCATCAAAATATCTTTGTAATGTTTCTATTTGTCCAAATAATATGTTCTTAAACGTTTCAATTTCGTCGACCTTTTCTTTAAGATTATATTGAGTCCTTTTCAAACTGCCACCACTTGCTACCGATATTGTAGTGGATTGCAAAGATACGTTGCTTCCATGACGTTTTAATGATGTCGTATCCGTTGTGCTGGCAGTATCCTCTTTATACATTTGCAATACTTCGACCCAGTGCATACGATCGTCTGGTGTATCGGCACGTAGACACCAATTATTAGAATTATTGACAACAACATCGAAACGAAGTTCATCCGATTCATGTGTTTTAATTAAGGCTTTACTTAAGCTAATAACACCACGACAGCCAAAGTCTGATTCGGACTCGGATTTATAATAGGACAAAGTGCCATCTTTTAGTACAATATAACGTGGCTGCCAACCATAGATATAATTTGTCCATTTATTAAGATAACCACGTAATTCAATTGAGTTGTCAAGATATTCAGGGTCAGAGTCACTTTGTGATTCTGACTCATTTATCATATTATTTTTTTCATCTATTATTACTTGAGCAATCCCATTGGCAGTATCGCCATTGCCAAGCCAATCAACTTTTTCTTTTTTAGCATGATCCATGTTGATGTGATTATACTTAAGATAATTCGTTATTATATTTACTTTAGATCTTTAAATTAAAAATCAGAATGTTCGTTATCCACGATTGTCATTAAGCAGATAAAACAATACTCTTCTTATTGCACTTTTCAATTTTGTACAGTTTAAGTTCAAGCGACGTCAGGCGACGCCATACAGTTTACCGTTTAATACCCCACTTTTATTTAGACTCCAATGTGAAAGCGTTTCTTTTTTTTCTTTATGGAAAAACAAAATTCTATTATTAGTTGCGGACTTATTTCTTCATTTAACAATGTTGTCGCACTTTGCATTTACTTTGTTCTTCACCTTTAAACAAATAAATCAAGTTTTTTAATTATTAGAGACGCGGATTATTAGAAAAGAAAAATTTTATGCATTTCTTTATAATTGTTTTCTTTGAAGCGCGTAGAAAATGCATATATTTATTATTATTTGCAAAATATATTTTCTTTGCTTTTTCTTATTTCGCGCAGCTAGTGACGTGAAGTTATCAACGAGTTTTTCTCCTCATTACTTTTTATTTATAGTCAATTCAATGTAGTGTTAATCTGTTGTCTCGCTGTTAATAAAAACAGCTGATGTATAAAGTAAATACAGCTGTTGCAGTAAACAGCTTGATTTTTTATTTTTCAAGAAAGAAAGCAATTACTTTCAATTTTAGGATATCAGATCGAAAATTCAAAAGCATGAGGAAATATTATTATTATTATTATTATTATAAATTTAGGCAGAGAATAAATTCTAAGACTAGAGTGTTAAAGCACTAGCAACTAAGGCTTTCGGCTTTATTATGCCGAAATTTTAAAATGATATCAGACTCGTAAAGTGGTTTTTTATTTTCTTTCAAAATTTTTTTCGTCCTCGGCTTGAATTTTGCGTTGATTTTAATAAAAAATACTGTTGATGAACACATGTATAAACTTCCAATCTGCTGACTATTATTTTTCCATGCTTTATATTAGATAGAGAATAGGGAAGAAAATTGCTAATGCAAGTGCTCGTTTGGTTTTTTATTTTTATTAATAAATCGGCAATTATTAGGAATTAGTCTTTTTTTCTTCAAATTTATTAAATAAATTATGTTGTCTTAGACATCAAAATTAGGAATACATTAATATGCGAATTTTTCGATTTTTAATATTGTTTTTTTTTTTCTTAAGTGAAGGAGAAAATAAATTTAGTAGCATTAAACAATTCAATTGATTCGATTATTGTTTCAATGTTGGTGTAGGATTCTCGTATTTATTTATTTTTACTAATTTAAGAAAGTTTTAACAAGTTCTCCTTTCATTTCTTCAATTTTCAACATTTAACGTATATTCTATATACTGAACTGACTGATATTATTATGATAATAGTTTATTATTAGTGTTATTAGAAAGTGTTTTAGAGGTTTTAAGTACAACGGACGTAGTTTCCCTATGAATGTAATAATTATTAATTATAATAGCTGGGCGTATGTGCGTGTTCTTTAAAAATAAATTATATATTAAAATATTTTGTATATATATGCATTTTTCATTTTCTTGTTTCCTTAACTAAATAACAAAAATTAATAAATATAAAAATTAAATTATTGTACTGTACATGAACTTAGTATGTTTAATGGGTATTTGATATGAAAATCACAAAAATAATTTAATAACTAAACAATATTTGAAAAAACAAAGGACACAACAAATAAATTAAAAAGTTAATAACAATAATTAATTAAAAGAGAGAGAGAGAGTGAAATTGAGTTTAGGAATCGAACTTTTCTGATTTAGTAACTTTTTTTTAACTTAACATTTAAGATGTATATATGTATGTATGTAAAGACAACTAGTTGGAGCTTTGTATGGTTTACATAAATTTAACAATAAATTCTATGGATAATTACTTCAACTTTCCTTCTGGTATGACTTTTTTTTCTTTTGTAAATTGGCAAATAAGTGTGTATTTTTGTTTTGTTTTCATATTCTTTGTATGTGGAACCTAATTTTCATTGAACTTTTTTGGTTTTTTTTGTTTTTCTTTTTTGATTTGTTTTTATGTTATGTTCTCTTTGGCCTTAAATACTAAAAATTAAATTTCAAATTTGTGAACGTATCGTTCAATTCAATTTAAGTTACGGCGTCGTCGAAATACTAAAGCAAATATGGAACGTATACGCCACCAACGACTACGCCGCCTTGAATCCAATTTCTCTGAGCTTGTACCGTTGCCTAAAGCTCTTTCGTTTTCTTTGCGTCTAATCTCACGGACCAATGCGTAAAATACATCGTCAATATAAAGCCTCAAAGCCGCCGACGTCTCAAAGAATGGACAGCCGAATTGATTGGCTAGATTTTTACCTTCCTCGGTGGAAACTTTCCTTAAAGCCTCCAAATCACTTTTATTCGCTATCAATACCAATGGTATATCTTCAGTGAAACGTACCCTTTGTATTAATTTACGATATTCCGAAGCCTCTTCATAGCTATGACGATCAATTACCGAATAGCAAATAATAAAACCTTCACCGCAACGCATGTACTGATCACGCATTGCCGTAAATTCGACTTGACCAGCCGTATCGAGTATATCCAATAGGGCAGCTTCTCCGTCAATAACTGCTTGCTGTTGATATGAATCCTCTATAAATATGTAGATAATAAAATAATTACCTTTTATAAAAAAAGAACAAGTGAAAAAGTTACAGTGGGACGCAGCTTATTATTAAACAACCTACACAGTTTTGTTTAATACAGTTATTCAAATAAGGCTAAGATGAGGAATGATTGAGAAAGTCCGATCTGAATCACTTTAAATAGCGCTCGTCCTTAGGCCCTATCAGTGTACAAATTTTCACCCAAACATCTCACAAATTGTGACTTGTAGATTGAACAGACGAAAAGAAGACTTAAAACCGCACAGATTGGCAGATGTCGATTCAGAAAGTGATCGAAAGAATGATTCCGAATCGATTGGTATACTAAAAGTTTGGTCTTTCTTACGCCTTTTTGGGTGGGGCAATAAATCATTGTACTCTTGTACCATAAGTGGTGTAACCTATAAAAATCATAAGAAAAATCTAAAATTCAAAATATATAGTCCCACAATCACAAGTTGTGTAGGGCGTAGAAAATCATAGACATGTTGCGAATAGCTAAAGCATACCAATTCTTTCAAACTTATTCGAGTCGCGATTAGTTAATTAACAGAAACGCTATAACTAATATGAGGCAAAATTTTCACCAGAAAATATATATAACAATTTTTGGCATTCTTTTTCAGTTGAGGAATATGTGACAATGAAAAATGGAATTTCAGTAGTTACCTATGTCTTTTGCTTTTTGTCCAATTTTTGAAAAATGGAAATCATAAGTTGGTACGTTTGCAAAAATTTTGATCGCCGACTTCTACAGGTAAAAATGGTCAAGAAATAGGAAATACCAGTGTACATAACGTTTGAATTCGATGATTCTGGCCTTCCTCTTCGTAAAATAACAGTTTTCCATTTAATATTATTTAATATTATTCAGCGGACGCCAACGCTAATCACGGAGCTCAAGATTCTTCTTTTTCCAAATTCATTACTTTGTTGTTTATTTGAAGAAATCTGCTATCGAAGCCCACCAAAAACCTTGTGAGGCGTCTGGTGATGCTACTCCATCATATCCTAATTGTCGGTTCTGCATTCATCGGTTTGAATGTGGCGACACGAATTGACTAAAAATGACATTTTTTGGCCACTTGTTGCACGGGTCGTTCAGGATATACTGTTACAACTCAAATGAGTTGAGAAATTCTGTCGCACCCAGCACACTGACTCGGCATGGCACCTTCTGATTACAACTTGTTTAGATCGGGGCAGCAGTAGTTGGATCACTGCCAAACCAATATAAGGTCTTTCGACATGATATCGCCATGTTTCCAAAAATATTGTAAAATGTTGTAGAAAATGAAGGAAACTGTTTTGATTAATATTTATTGCCCCAGTTTTCCACAACAAATGCCTTTTTCAAGTGAAAAAATGATCAAAATTTTTGCAAACACCTAATAGCTATTTGTAGCATTGTTTTTAAGCTGAGGAATATGTGAAAATGAAAAATGTAATTTCAGTAATTAGGTATGTCTTTTGCTTTTCACTCAATTTTTCAAATCGAAAATGTTAATTACTTTTTCTTCTTCTTCTTCTTTTTTTTTTCTTCATTCTAAGCAATTGATCTCATTGAAAAAGAACTTTTTAAACCATGCAACTTTTCTATTTTATTTGTTTTTTTATGTACACATTTTTTTCCCATATACTTTTCATATACATTAACAATCGGTGCCCATGATTTATTAAAATCTCTTTTCAAACTTACCAATTGTGGGATCATGATAATCCAAAAAATTGTGACTAACGAATTGTAGAGTAACAGCTGACGGCCAGCACCGCATAGATAATTTATGTAAGAACAGGGAGAACAAAACAAAAAAAGAAAAACGTGATGAGAATAATTATAGAAACAAATAATAAATAATAATAACAACAACAAAGGCAACATTACAGCGATAGAGCATAGCAAACAGATGGGAACATAGAAATAAGTATAAACAAATACCAAAGTTCGTGATAAGGATGAGAGCGGTCGGACAGCGGGCAAACGGCAGCAGCAACAGCACAACATATGTAGAACGAAAAGAACAAGAAAATGCGCAAAAATTATTTATTGATTTTTCGTTTGAGAGAAAGCTTACAAACGACAATCGTTAAATTTATATACATGTCTTACCAGATTTACCAACACCGCCATCGCCTAGAATAACAATCTTATAGACGCGTAGGCCCCCTCGCATATTCTGCGACGATTCTACGGGCTTCGCATTCACCTGATTGCTTTGGCCATTGTCGACTGTGTCGCGGTCACTGCCAATTTTCAATTTCGTGGTTCTTTTTAAAGCAGCACAACCAATTGTGGACTTATCACCAGCAGCCATCACTTTAGACCGGTTATCAGTTCAATTCGTATATTGAACCGACGCTTTTATATTCCTATTTTAATAAAAATATAATAATTTTTCCGGTACGAGAACTTTTCTTTTTCCTTTTTGCTTTTTTATTGTTTACTCATTCGATAATACTTGTATTGTATATATAAAGTACTGTTGTGCGTTTTTTAATTATATTCTTTTTTGTTTATTTAATGCGTTTTCTTTGTGTTTCTATTCGACACATGTTTCTTCGCATGAAAAATTTCCCATTATATTAATAAATTGCAAAATTTTATTTATTATTTTTATAGCGAATTTACTTTTTAATATCCGTTTTCAACTATCGTTCAACCGTTTATCACCATTATCGGCTAGGATTTTTCGTGCGTGTTTGCACCGAGAAAGCAACACACTACATTTCTCAAACATTTCGATATTTCCTACAATTATCTAAGGATAAAATCAGGTTTGTACCATTGAAATTTTTATAGTCTGAGCAGCTAAAGTTCCCGGAAAAGATACTGCTCCAAAGGATCGTACTCTAAGTCTAGGAAGCAGAATTACAGATGGTGAGAAATCAGAATTTTTTCTATTCTACACAAAAAGGAATTTAGGTCTCGTAGTCATTGTTGGTACAAAGTGAAGCCAGAACATTTGTTGGGCACGTCTTAATATTGAGAGGCCCTTTTTCACGATCATCTTGTTAAGCCATATATTATATAAAAGTGATCAGAAGTGACGGATAGGCAAAATTTACCACAAAAGAAATACACCCGACGTTGCCTAGGACACCGTGCAAAAAGAAACGTGTAAAATAATACCTCCAGCAATTCACAATTTAAAAAAATCGTGTAAGAAAAAAAAACCGTGCATAAAAAGTAATAATGAAATCTATATTACATATGTATAAAACAAAAACAATTTTTTCTTATTACAACAAAATATTAAATTCAGTTTACAATGAAAATTCGGTCCATAATAATAAAAATCAATTTCATCATGGAATGAATAAAACTTTAATTTGAATTTCAACTTTTAGAATTTTATTAAAGGTATTTATTATGAAGCATCCTATGAGCTGAGCACTCTTATATGAAATGTATACTGAATAGCGAAATGCTGTGTTCAAGTTGAAGTACAACGAAATAAAGGCAAAAATTATCGCAAAATTCGGGTATTTCCCGTAGAAAGCTAAATCACTAAGCATGTGAGTGTGGGCATAAGCTGACCGACTTCTGATCACGGTATTCTTCCAATTGAATTTTGCTGCTACATAACTAAATTTTTTAAGACACTCTCAAAACTCAGATTAAAAGAAAATTTTTTCGGGGTTCATACTAGAATAAAAAAAGTCGTGATAAAAGGGTATTTGTTGTTATTGGTAAACCGCATTCAAAAATTGGGTGAAAGGTCGCCTAAAAAGCGTTAAGCGTATATTTTTTGTGTGCTAATTTCTTATCCTAAAACGATTTGTGTAAAACAAGAATTTTAAAAACAATCATAGATACAAGTATTGCAGGCACGTGGGAGCCCTCTTTGAAAGTAAAAATTACTTTGTACTCTTCTCATTCCTCTAATAATCGATCGAAAGGAAATGCATAATTTTCACAATTCAAGTAAAAGTTAGAGGTTTACAAACTAATCTCTATCACAGGCCTAGGAATATAAACGCGTCCTCCTTGCCTTTAAATCGCATTATAATGTACATCGCCTTTTGTGCGTTTTACGTTTTTTATTCAACTCCTTCTGAAATTAGGTTTGTACCGTGGAATTGTGGTCTTTCGGATAGTCTGGGTTTTATTTACGGTTCTCTATAAACTAATTTACGGGAACTTATATTTACAATGCTATAATTCTTCTTCTAGTCTTATCTGTTCGAACATTCCAATTCAACGCTCTTGACTCACTTTTCACCTCACTTTGCCTTCCGTAAATATTTTGCCTATGTACCCTTTTAAAAGTGTGTTACCGTTACCCAAAATTCGTCGCGACGTTTTTAATCAGTTTTTTCGATAAATTTTTGACAATTGTTTGATTGACGCAAATGACGCACCATCAACGGCTACTTGGTGTTGATTATCCCCTTTCTTTAGCATTTGCTTTCTTAGAAAATCGATTAATTTTTATTCAAACTCAAGTCATCAAATATGGAATTTTTGTAGCAATATTTTGATATTTCAATGCACGGTGCGCGATACAAATGCATTCATTCTAGTTTAGCGCTTCATAAAAATAATATTTTTCTTTAACTTGTATTTCAAAGGCTTTAATTATTGCATAATTATTGAACTTTGGTGTAATGAATGCTTATTTTCAAGTTTGGATACTGAAAAAAAAATAAAATACAAAATATTAAGCATTTTGCAAAATTAAATCTGCGGCGTAATCACGTATCTGACAATCAACTTTCGTTCGCCACCAACCCCATAATTCATAAACGTTTTTTTGTCACGATTGCGTAAGACTTTCGTGTCGTTCCCGTTGCTATCATTCATATGTAAATGGAAATGGAGAAAAGAGACGGCAATTTTTGTTTATATATAATTGTGGCTATCAAAATACGAAAAAGGACAGCTGTTGTCTTCTAATAAATAAACAAACAAATTGAAAAAAAAAAAAAATTAGTTTAAAAAACTAAATTACATGCTTATTACTCATATATTTTATAGAATTTTTACAAAATAGAAAAAATTGGAAATTTATATCAATTGAAAAAGGACGAAAAGAAAGGAGAAGTAGTTTTTAGTGCAGATTTTACATTGATTAAGCTAATAAATGCATTATTTCTTAAACCAATAGATCTGCATACTTTGTGTTCGTGTGTGTTTAACTCAACGTCGCCATGATGACGATCTGTCGAAACCACTAAGAAATGTGGCTTATTTACCCATGCAAAAAAAATTCTGTAAAATTCTTAAAGGAAAAATATCCGCTCCTTTTGCAATTTCTGTTTCGTGGCTAACTCAAACTTCTCTCGTCAGTAAATTTTGCTTTTATTTGTTAATTATTTTTCTTGTAATGTATTTTATTGTTTTAGTTTTCAATCAGCTGTTTTCAATCAGCTGTTTGCTAGTAGACAATTCTACTTGGAATTTATTTTGTTCTTAATTTCCATACCTTTTCCCTTTTAAAAGCCACTCACGTGTAATTTGGCAAGTATGGGAGATTTGATGACTGTTATGCCTACGTAATCGCAAAAAACCGTTACTCATCAACCAATGCTGAGTGCTATCACATACGTGATGCGAAACCCACCGAAATCCTAAAATTTAAAAAAAAAAGCGTTTGAACAAACTTGAGCGTTTGAACTTGTCAAGTGCAATTGGAAACGTGTCAACCATGCGTCAAGTAGAGCGCTCGGATCTAGTCACCAAACTTAGTTCCCTTTCTATCATATTAGAAAGCCAATATTCGCAATCCCTTCGCCTTCGTAAGGAGCAGTCGAGTGGGTAAGAAACGCGAGTAAAAAGCCAGTGTTCGCGGATTCAAATCTCAGTACGGTGCAGCTTACTTTGGTTGCACCTACAGTGAGAGTTCAGTTAGTTAAGTCATAACACTTACCGATGCAGATCTACTAGGCTACGGCCACCTTGCTATACCTTTCCCTTTGTTCACTTCTTCTGTTTTCTGGCCGTAATCGTGTTACGCGAGTAGAAGATATCCCTTGAGTGACTGATCATGTACAAAAGAAAAAAAGAGATGCACTTTTCTCAGGAACTTATTTCACCTTATAGACGAAAAAGTCCCGAAATACTTCAAGTGATGTAATGAGTCGAAACGTGTACCATCATCTTTCAACTACTAATACTTGCGTAAGATAAAATGAGTGTTTGAATAGAAATATTTGTGATTCAATTGAGCTGAAACAACGTGGTGCGTGCCATGCATGCTAAATGCTAATGGAAACTATATAAATAAATCCACTATGTGGAAGTATGTCTGTGTGTGTGTGTGTGTATGTGCGCGCATATGGAAACGAACGACCTTGTCTTGACTGATTCGCGCAGCGCACAAGCAGCCACTTACATCTGTTTAAAAAACGTCAATTCGACTGTCGGTTCTCTAAGGCTTCCTTCTGTGTGTTAAAAACGTTTTGAAAAAATGAATATACCTCTCACTTTATAAAAATGGGCCCGATCTCTTCACATAAATGCCCCGATGTAGAAACTAAAACATCCTCGGAAAATGGGCAATTTCTTCAAGTTCTCCGCTATAACTTTCGATCCCATGAAGGTATTTTCCTTCCTTCGTATCTTTATCTTTGCATCTGTGACGATTCACAACCGTTAACTGTCAAACTAACGGTTTTTTGTAAAAATAAGTTTGTGTGAAACATCCGTTAATATGTAGATTCCTGTAGATAAATGCTACCATTAAAGTTACTTAGGGAGTCAATTAAAGAACTTAAGCAGAAGTGTTATTAATCGTTTTACGATAAATAATTACAACTACAATTAAATGTTTATTGTGAATTATAAATAACTTTTTTATATTAATCGAAAAAATTTTGATTTTTTATTCAAAGTTTAGTTATTTAAAAAGGAAAAAAATTCTTTAAGAATATGAAAATAAATAAATGTACATATATACGTCAAATTTTTGATATTAGTACTCATCGTGAAATGGATAAAACTTATGGCCTTCAGAACCGGAAAACCTTATTAAACGTTCTCCGGTATGATAATTATCCATGATTTCAAGATCATGGGCACTTAATTTGAAATTAAAACATCTAAAATTTTCTTCGATATGCTCTCCATCAACAGATTTCGGTATAACTACGACACCCAAATTCAATAAATAGTTTAAACATATTTGCGCCGGCGTTTTGTTGTAACTTTGTGCCACTTTTTGAATAGTTTTATCGTAAATAAACGGTGGCCGCTGATCTTGTGGACTAGGTCGACCGAGGGGTGAATACGCCACGATAACAATATTTCTTTGTCGGCAAAATTCGATGAGTTTTTTCTGATTAAAACCAGGATGGCATTCAACTTGATTCACAACGGGCCGTATTCGGCAATTTTTTAAAATCCGATCTATTTGTTTCGCATTAAAGTTAGATAAACCAATACCTTTAGCTAAGCCTAGATTTACAAGATTTTCCATAGCTTTCCAGGTATCCATGTAATCGACAAATCCTTCACCAACTGGAAAATGTATTAAATATTGATCCACATAATCTAGAGATAATTTTAGAAGACTTTCTCGGCATGCACGGTCCACCAATATGGGTTTATGGTACCTGCTATCAAGTTTGGTAATCACAAATATATCCTCCCTCTTAATGATGCCAGTCGCGATCTTCTCATTGATAGCACGGCCGATGTCTTTCTCGTTTTCATAGACGTAAGCGGTGTCTATAAGACGATAGCCGACATCAATGGCTTTCTTTACAGCTTCTCGGGCTTCGTTTTTTTGCGATTGCCAAGTCCCTAAACCAACAACCGGCATCTTTTGGCCGTTACTCAAATCAACGCAAGGCGCTAAGTTGGACATTTTTTTCTTTTCTCTCAAGGCATATAAGTTAATGAATGAACAATGATGTTAATATTTTATATTTATTTTGTTATTTTTATTTTATACTTGAAAATGTTATTCTTTGACATTGTCACTGAGAATTTTTACGACTGATGACTAGTTAATGTATATAAGTCTTTTTATAATAAATTTCTTCGATACACAATTTGTACTCCTTGATAGGTGCGGGCGTAAGTCTGTGAATAAATTGACGTCCGCCAACTTGTGCGAATCTATGAAATACTGGGTAATGAATGACTTCCTTCTTGAGCAAGAAAGCTTCTTACATTTATTTAGGTTTAGTGTCATATGGTTCAACGAGCACCATGCAAACAAGTTATTCAGGTCAATTTGAAGCTGATGTGATTGCGATTCTATGGAAAAGGAAGAAAACAGTTTCACATCATCAGCATACATTAAGATCTGGCGGGATTTAATCACCGAAGGCAAATCATTAATGTATAGATTAAATAAAATGGGTGCTAAGTGGCTACCTTGAGGTACGCCTGACGTAACGGGGAACTCATATGAGGTGGTGAAGTTAAACAAAACCTTGAATGATCTATTGCGCAGATAAGAGCTTATCCACTTCCCTAAATGGGAAGGGAAGCCAGCGGCTTGAAGTTTAAAGATAAGTAATTTATGGTTCACCAAATCAAACGCTTTGATAAAATCAGTGTATATGACATCAGTGCGAGAGCCACTAGAAAAAGCCTTGAAAACATGACAAGTAAACTCTAACAGATTGGTGACCGTAGATCTTCGTTTTCAAAAGCCATGTTGAAGTGGAGAAAGTTACGATTTAGTGGAAAAAGCCAGATGCTGAGTCACAATACTATTGAATAGTTTACGTAAGACACTCAACTTGGCGATGCGTTTATAGTTCTCAACAAGGTGTCTACTCCCACATTTGGGCTTGGCTAAAGCCGATCGTATTAATGTTGGGTGTTAAAAGTATGCAAGAAGCTGTAGTTTGATACAAACGAATTTATTCCTTTTTAATAACCATACTTTCGTAATTGTTATATTTTGAAACAATAATATATTTTTCATTCATTCACGCATTGCTAAATGATACTACTCGGAATTATGAACTAATTAAAAGTAATTACTAAGAAATAACAATATTCACAATAAAAGAGGATAAACAAATTTTAATTTACAGAAGACGAAAACAAAGAAAAAAGTTGCTTAAGAAGAACAAAGTTCTTTAAATCGTAATAAGACCGAAGGGGCCAAAAAGAACTTATGGCTGGAAACTTTGTAAAGAGCCGGCATTTTCCGCTTGGAAAGCGAAAGTTCATAACTCGCCGGTGTATCACGGGTGTTTTTATTGATCTAATCGGGATCTAAAAACTTACCTTCTTCTTTACATTGTTAATATTTAATGCTTTGCGAATTCTAGACCCAATTGCAGCTGTATCCATATGTCAATCGCTTGAGATTGATTAATCTTCCAACGCTTTATAAGTGCAAGACTTGCACTTGGTGTCGCTTTTATAGTGTAACCTTGTCGCTCATTTTATTTTGCCAAATTAATTCTAATACCCCCCAGAGAGTATCGAGGCACTCACCGTTCTTTTCGCTTGGTTATGAACTTTTTGATCTAAACTATTCTCCACTTCCATGCCTTAAAAATTAGCTGTATTTTCTGTTTGGAAACATGACATTGCCATTTTACGTTTATTACAATTTAAAAATAATTCAATTTTTTTAAATTAAAGTTAATAAAACTCACTGTGTGCTGTTCGTGATACACACAGCATCGTTACAAGAGCTTTATTAGTGCCTCTTACATGCTTGAACATTTTCAAAAAGTTCACCATCCGTTAAATTATTTTTTAGTACATTTTCAATGATAGGTAATCATAATAATAATAATAAGAAGAAGAAAATCATCTTAATGCCTTCTTTTCCGTAAGAGTAGCTGCATAGGTGATAATCGCAACTAGCAAGTCGTGTTCGTGGGATTAAAACTCGCACACGCAGTTCACTGTGGCAAATCCCTATCTCTTTCCCCACATATTCGCCAAGTCTTTTCAATCAACACTTTTTACAGGTGTAGGGAACATCCCTTCAGTGATTACGGTTTAGCTAAGATAATCCTGGCGAATGTTGCCCTGGATTAGAAGACTTAAAGTGCAGTCATTTGCGAAGCCGAATAGCAATCTTCAAATTTTCAGAATTAATGTATAACCATCAAGTAAGAGCGACGACGTCTCTATCCATTGGTTATATACGGTTACTCATTTCGGGGCTCCGATAGTAAAATTAAACAAAACGCACTTCTGATTGAAATTTGGATTACATTTGTTTTTCGATATACTGTTTGGCCTTTGCCCTTACTAGTATACCGATACATATTATTAGCTAGCTGTCGAAATGTGTATGCAAAAACAAAATGTCATGTAGGTCGCCAGACCAGATCGAGAATAGATCTAATGATATCATAACAAAATTTATCAGAAATAAAAGCGAAGAATCGAACTTGAAAGTACAGGAGAGAGTCGTGGCCAGAAATTATTGCTCAACAGAAAAATGGAAACTTGGTATTGTCATAAAAGTGGTAGGAAAGCTACACTATTCGATAAAATTAGAGGCGGCTGATGATCCTAGGTTTACTGCCCCTGAGTTTCGCCATTCAACAGGCCACCTCTAAACCACCGGAAAGATTTCGTTATTCTAATTTTAAGTAAATTGTACGTATATTTATGTACACAACTGTACCTAACTGCAGCGCTGCACCTAAGTGCACTTAGTATCAAATAAAGTGTTCCGAAACAAAAGTGGCAACAATTAAATTCTTCACTATCAATTTTGCACTAACACAAGCTTCTTAGTTTATGACATCATCAATGGGGGTATAAAAAAAGGCGCAAGTGGAAGGCCGCTCAGAATAAAGCGCATAGTCATAACTCATCCATAATATATGATAACGATACATAGAAATATTCCTCAGGGCTACGAAAAACTTTTACTTAATAAAGCAGTTGGTTTAGGCAGTTATTAGGGTCATCACATAATTCCGTTAGTGATTGGCGTTAATCGTTTTACTGTGCCGATAATTCATGTTTTCGTAAGGGAGAAGTTCTACGTGTTGAAAATTAGACCAAGGGAAAAAAGACTCTAAATCCGATGTTAGATCTATGTGGAGTATTGATAAAAAAATTTAAATAGAAAACAATGACGGGTCGCAGTCCACCTTAAAATACTCTACACAACCCTACAGTTATACATATGACTGATCATATGATGATATCATATAATTCATTATATGGGGAGCGGTCGAAGAAGTAGTCCGATCCGTAGCATTTCCAACAGCGTTTGTCCTTAGGCCAAAACACGTCAGTACACCAAATTTCATCACAATATCTTAAAATCTGCGGTCTATAGGTGCACCCCAAGGGAAGAAAAAGTCCACTGGCGACTGCACCTAACGCCTAGCAACTGCGCTGCATTCAACTAAGTGCAGCACAGTCGCTAAGTGCAGCGGTGCGTTTAGCTAAGTGCAGCTAGTTGCAGCGGTGCATTCAGCTAAGTGCAGAGCAGTAGATAAGTGCAGCGTTGCATTAAGCTAAGTGCAGCACGCATTAATCGGTATCAAACAAACCCTTGTTTTTCAGATGGTCCCTGCGGGAATTATGACCCTTGTAGAAGTCCATGACTAAACGTAAATCGCTTCTTCTTAGTTCCAGTAGCTTTTGTGGCATATCGGAAGATTTTATGAATCGGTTTGCCTGCATTTTGCTTGCAATGGCAATCCCATTTTTCCTGTGCCCATTACGATACCAGCCTTTTAATAAGGCTTCTTGGTACGCCACAGAAAGGTTCAAGCTCTAGTGTGGGCCCTCGGGCTGCCACCCATATTAGGTCCACATGACAGTGCCTGTCATCACAAGTCTAGATTCACCCCTTTAGGGACTTTAAGGCGCCTTCACTATCGTAGTAAATGCAAACCCGCTCTCTCCGGCACTGCCTTCGTAAGCATTCACACATGCGGCGATTGCATGCTGCTTCTATGCTAAGGAATAAATATTCGCTGATTCATAGTCAAATAAATAAATGTAAGTTAGTGTTAATAAAGTATCTACACAACGTACAGAAATTGTGAAAATTTATTAAAAGCAGAGAGCTGACGTTTGCTTCGTAACTTCGCAAATAAGAATGCCTCTCCAGTGTCAAGAAAATACATCTGGCGTGCCTAAAGGCACGAGTACAAAAATAACTTTTGAGCGCGGTGTGGGGACTGAAAATGTCATTTCTGAACATGAAAATGTCATTACAAGTTACCGCCAATGAAGAGCGATTTTGATTTGGCCGATATGTGATTTCAATAAAACGTTATAACATAAATCTCATTGTACCATTGATTTATTACGAGAAAAGTTTGACGACCGTCGGGGCAATTTGTTGCATTTCCTCTCATATAAAAAATAAGCCGTTATAAAGCAAAAAAGTGTAATTTTTGGCAACATCAAATTAAAGTTAGAACACAGTAGTGTCATGACCAATAAATTCACTCCGATACGTTTGGCACCAAAAGGTATATTTCTCGGATCTCTCAATGAAAGATTAAGCAACAATTTGTAATTTTTAGTATAAGTATATAATACAATAATGTACTAGTCTAAATGGTGTAGAGTATTCAATACTCGAGTTTACTTGATTATAAGGTTTAAACTTATTTTAATATTCATCGTGAAACGGATAAAATTTATGATTGCACATACCAGGAAACGTTATTAAACGTTCCCCTGTATGATAATCGTCCATGATTTTAAGTTCGTCCGGATTTAATTCGAAATCAAAGCAACGAAAATTCTCCGTGATACGATCTGGGTTAACAGATTTCGGTATCACTATTACGCCCAAATGCAATAAATAATTTAGACATACTTGTACTGGCGTTTTGCAATGACATTTGGCCACATTTTGAACAGTTTCGTCATAAAGATACGGTGGCCACTTCTCTGCAGATATTGGTCGACCGAGAGGTGAATACGCCACGATAACAATATTTCTTTGTCGGCAAAATTCGATCAGTTTTTTCTGATTAAAACCAGGATGGCATTCAACTTGATTCACAACGGGCCGTATTCGGCAATTTTTTAAAATCCGATCTATTTGTTTCGCATTAAAGTTAGATAAACCAATACCTTTAGCTAAGCCTAGATCTACTAGATTCTCCATAGCTTTCCAGGTATCCATGTAATCGACAAATCCTTCACCAACTGGAAAATGTATTAAATATTGATCCACATAATCTAGAGATAATTTTAGAAGACTTTCTCGGCATGCACGTTCCACCAATATGGGTTTATGGTGCCTGCTATCAAGTTTGGTAATCACAAATAAATCCTCCCTCTTGATGACGCCAGTCGCGATCTTCTCATTGATAGCACGGCCGATCTCTTTCTCGTTTTCATAGACGTAAGCGGTGTCTATAAGACGATAGCCGACATCAATGGCTTTCTTTACAGCTTCTCTGGCTTCGTTTTTTTGCAATTGCCAAGTCCCTAAACCAACAACCGGCATCTTTTGGCCGTTACTCAAATTAACGCAGGGCGCTAAGTTGGACATTTCTCGTTCGCAGTACCAATTGACAGAATTATTTAATTTTTATATATTTGTTTTTTTTCTTAATTTTTGTTTTCGTTTCCATCCAAATTATTATTTTTTCCACAACTATTGTGAATTTTTTTTATGTGTTAGTCATCGTCTGGTTTATTCAGTGAAAGCTTTCGTAAAGTTTAATTGTGGTAAGCTTTTTATACAATGTTTCCAACATATGTGACTGCTTTGTTTATTTGGTTTTAATGGAAGCTCTCGATAACATAACTTGAATACGAAAAAATTCGTTAAAAGAAAACATAACTGAATTGTTGAACTCATTGCCATTTAAAATATTCATGAAGATAGAGAATCGTGACTGACACATACGAGCCGAGTTTGCAATGAAGGGGAAAAAACATGCGTTCAATAATGTCAGACGTTATGCCAGATGTTATTTCTCTGGTCCCCACAATAACACGTTAACCTTTGATCATTTTCCATAGAATGTGACTGCTTAGTAAAACAGTTACGCGGACGACTATCGATATTCCAGATGGCTTTTCCTCGCGGAGCTCACCGGAAGCATGGCGGTGATGAGGAGAAACTCTACTTGGGGGACTAGCACACCAACTTTCCGCTTTACAAGTTGGGTCATGTCTTCAGTCATTGATGTGCAAAATGGAATTTTTTTTGTAGAAAACCGTGTAAATCGAATATAAGCGTAAATCGGTTTTTTAATTATTTTTTGAAAATTAAATAAGAATAACAAAAGTTTAGTCAGGCCGAAATGGTTCCTTAGTAGAATCCCAGTGAATTGCGACCCACAACGTCCTTGTCTTTCATACCAAAATCGCTATTATGAAAGTAATCGAATCATGCGGAAGTCATAAGCAACTTCCGATGCAGATATCTAGAATGTATTATTCATATTTAGCCTCTATATGTCACCGTACGTGTTTTTATTTTCACTATATATACGAGGATTCAGTTAGTCCTCTGTCAACCGTTTCATGTGGGGGCGTGTTAAATTCAACTGGTTTTTTAACCTCTGAACTGGAAAGTTAAAAACTGCATATTCGACATGTAAGGCTTAAGAATTTAAACAGAGCAACAGCGCTAGGGTGACAGCTGAAAAAATATGCAGCGTATACGGTGAAGGGCTGATAACTGATCGGGCAGCTCGTCATTGGTTTGTAAAATTCTGTTATGGAGATACGACCTTAAAAGACGAACCGAAAGCGACACGTCCTTCCGGCTTTGACGACAATCAACAGGAGGTATAACAGAAAGGTTGATTATCCTACAACCAACAAAATAAATTAATATAATTTTGGAATTCAATGAAAGCAAAATAAATGTTCGATAAAAAAACGGAAGTACTTATGACTCGGCCTAATACGTTTAATCTTACTATTAATGATGGAAGTTCAAAAATGCTGGGAAGCGTAAATAATGAACAACAAATTTTTAAAGACAAACGGAGGCGTTGTAAAAAATAAAAAAAAAGTACACTATAGACGAGCAAGGCCGGTTATTAGACACCTTGCATCACTCATTCATTTATTTTCTGTGTAGCTCATTAAAAATTATATATAATTTTTATGTGGAGGCACAATTTCCATGAAGACACTCATATTGCGGAATGCTTAAAAATTTAGCAAACTCAGTTTACTTTGCAAAGATTTTAGTAATTTGCGCTTGCTTCCATCATAAAAACTACAGCTTGGATTGTGTCGTCATAAAAGTTGGATCCAAGTAAAAGGCCTATCTTGTGCGTCGAATACAAGTTTACAGGGACAGACATCAAACAGACAGACGGACAGACAGGCTCAGATCGATTCAAAATAATTGTCTGAATCGAACGGTATTACATTCTCGGTGTTATATGCGTCCGCACAAATTTAATTTACCTTGTACCGCAAGTGGTGTACGGTATAAACATAAATTAAATATAATTTATTTGGATTATTGTTTCGCTTATTTGATTATTTATTTTCTTCCTCTTCTTTTCATTTATTTGCATTTAAATATATTCTTATTCACGCTTGCAAGATATCACAAATACAACGCTGCTTTTGTCTCGACTAAAAAATTTCGTTTGACTCAACAGCACTTGACACTCGCGTAAACTAACAAAATGATATTGACGAAACAAATGGTCGAATTGAGTGCGCATTCGACGTTGAAGGCGGTAAACTGACTCCTGGTCGCCAATGATTTTTTTCAAGTTCACTCAAGTGGTGATGGTCTGTTAGTTGTGGGTGGGTCTATTAGTTGTGAATAAATTTGCAGATTGTCGGCGATATATTTAACACAATCATATTGTTTCTTCAAACATAACAGTTGTAATGTTCTCAGCTCTAAAAATCTCTAGGGTATCCATAAGATATGGCGCGCACTCTGTCTCGAGACTAAGAAATTTTGTAGTAAAATTTTTTTTAACACCACATTTTATTTATTAAAATTTGAAAATAACTACAACGAAAAGGAAGAATAGACTCTCTAATGAAATTTTTCACATTACATTTTTATATATTTAAATATTAAATACTTTAAAGTATGCTTGATTTGTTTCTTTATTTGCATGCTTTGCTAAAGATTGTAGTTACAGATTTATTTATGTTATTATTTAATCTTTTTATTTCAAATCTTTTCGATATTATTTATCTCTTAAAGTTCTTATTTTCTTACACAATAATTGGAGTTATTTTCTTACAGTGAGTTTTTTTTTGTTTTTATTTCTACATGATTAAAACAAAAAAAAAAGTTTAGATTAAAATTGCTTGTTCGAGACTTTTATGCTTTATGTTGTGTGTGTTTATACTTTCTGTTCTGTGTTTTTTATTTTTATTTATTGAGTAACATGTACATATATGAATCTATATGTAGTAGGTTTTGGAATTTTGATTTTGAGGATTGTCCGATTAAGTCACGTAAAGATTTATTCTGCTTCTTCATAAGAAATAAATATGTGCAAAATACTTTTAGCAGATCATAAAAGCAATGATATCCGTACGCACTCGTCAGCATCATTTGTTAGGGATGACATTAACACTTATCATGAGTGACACATTCATGATGTTATCTATTTATTAGGATGCCTGAACTTGGTGGAAATTTGTGGCTTGTGTGACGAATCCAGCAATGTAGAGACAACAAAATTCGGATTACTTTTCACTGAAAAAGTGCCTTACAATTTACAATAACTACTACGCGTACTAATTGTCCGCATGTGTAGCCGAATAGGTAAGAATCGCGACTAGCATGTCAGTCTTCAGGGTTCAAAGCTCAATGCGGAAGGGTTTGCTTTGGTCGTAGTTACAGCGTGTGCTCAGTCGGTGAAGGTGCATAGATTAGCCACACTTCCACTACGCTGCGCCCCCTTTCCTATCTCTTACTCTTCCCTCACTTTTTTTCAATCGCCACGGATGATTGGTCGCATTACGAGAAAGATGGGATTAAGATTTTTAAGAAAACATCTCAACATTAAATTAATGGATCTCTTACTCTCAATAACAATGAGCATAAAGTGCATACTATGGCTTGCCTGATAATAATCTTTACATAATGTTGATGAAGGACGTAAAGATTGAAGCTTTTTGGGTAATGTTTCAAGTTAGCAAACCTTACGTTAGTATAAAACTCCGAAATCTAGTAGTAAGTTTTGGGTGCCTTTCATCATTTACCTGATGAATACAGCATCCGGATCTCCTCGGACGACAGCGAGATAATTGGAGATTTAGAAAATGCAGTAAGAGCTTAAGGAGACAAGTGTCATTTTGGCACCAACGTGTCCTGAGCACTAAAAGTGATTTTCCCGCCCGGTCAATAGTGTTCAGTACTAAAAGACGTCATCAGTCAAATGGCTCATGAATTCGGATGAATTTACGAAGGAACACTGATTCCCCAGACTCATCTTTCGATTAATTTCAAACATTGACTTGTTTTTAGTTTAAGTCTTAGTCTTGAATTCTGATAAACAGATTATTAAGTCGCCTAAACTTATATTAAAAGTTTAAGCTGGTAAACATTAATGAAGGGGACCATGTTGTTCGTCTTACCAATGGTGCCAGATGATCCGCCAGTATAATATGAAGGTCTTATCAGAACCCACAAGGAAATAGGAGAATTTCTGTTGTTTAGGTAGACCCACTAATCCTCAAGTGTAATGACGATATGGCTGAAGCGCCAAAGGATATGCACCGTCGCCTCCTCTTTGAACGCAATAATGTCCATCAAACACGTCAATTTTGGCCTAAAGGGAATATCACCTGCTGGAGCTGTGATTTGAATGGTTCCGAGTTGTCAGGACGGGAAAAAACCAAAGTATCGAAAAGTTCAACAAAATCTCATGGTAAGCATATCTAGTTGTAAGGTAACAGATTATAGGGTTGCCTAAATATGCTTGATTTTGCGATTCTTCTGGAATGAGTGATTGTTTAGACACGAACCACAACGGAATATGAGCCACAATAAAGTTTTGCGCGAGATATCTTAAATTATTGTCATTTCAAAAATTTAATTGACAGATAGATGCTTCGTAAAGATCCGTCTTGTTATTCAATGACCATATCATATGTGACGATATTTGTAGCAGTGCTTGATTTCGTTAGTGACTGCTCGATGTCTTGATGATTGAGAATTCCCTCTCGTTCTGCGAGCGATGGAAATGATGCTTAAAATAGTCTGAACCTAGGCCAGTTGTCAATTTATGGTCCTCGATATCGAATAAGCTCAATCGTAACATGAATATGTTATTTGACAGCAATTTTCCATCCGATAGTAAGGGAAATGCGTACCTTATTGGCAGCTGTAGCAGCGACAGCTAGCTCGAGAATCCTTTAAATTTTCTTTGCGTTCATTTGATAGTTGTTTCCTGCGACAATCGCTTCAAGCACTTCTTAGAAATAAGTGATTCACACCGAACTGGAATTTGACTTAATTTTTATGGGACTACGTTGTAGCCTGCGCATAGACGCGTATTTTTGCAACTTTGACTTTCCTAATATGACGCGAGGCTGTCAAAACATATTACTTACGTCGTTCATTCTGTCAGATCTCGTCCATTTTATATGGCTCTCTTTGGGAATATTAAGTCTATAAGTAGTCTTAACTGGACTTGCAAAACTGTTACATATCAACTGTTGATGGGAAAACAGTTATATTATGATTATGCGTTTTCCTGCTAATTGGACAAGCTCTGGAATTTATGGGGATATTATGAGCTCTAAAATGATTTTAGGAATTACTGCACGGACAACATATGAATTAAAGATCCATCCCCCAACGATTATGACGTATTGTTGACATTATAAGGGCTTCGCATTGTTTAGAAGTAAAGACTATTGCCGGACATTGGATTATCGCTGGTATAAAGAAGATTTTTCTTATATATTTTCGTTATTTGTTATTGCTTTCGCACATATTTACTTTTCGTCCTTGATGTATATACGCACACACACACACACACACATACATACTCATATATATATGTATATATATATATATGTATATCTAACAATATATTCAAGATTTTATTTGTACGTCATGCAATAAAAAAAGTTAAGAATATTAATAAAATATATTTTCTATCATAATTTTTGATTTTGTGGTTTCTGTTTTTCTTTTCAAGTTAACATTTAACTCCTAATTAAGCTAAAAAAACTTTTAAGATGCGAAAAATTCCCTTTTCTTGTTTTTAGTATGCTTGTTGTTGTGAATAGAAGTGTATTTGTATTATGCTTTGTTTGTTAATAAACGTTTTTTAGTTTTAGGCGTTTTGTTATCCATTGGTTTTCCCATCATGCGTTGGACGTTTAAAAGGTATATAACGTTATCAAGTAAATAAAGTAATTAAGGAAAGGCTTTTCTGTATTGGTTGTCATTATTGGTTAGTTGCTTTTTAAAGATTAAAAATTGTATTTATTTATTTTATTTAAAGTAAATGTTTTTTCTTTTTTTCAATTTTTTTGTTGTTGTTCCAATATAAAAAATATTCGTTTATATTAAGAAACCTTATATTGCGGAAAGTGTTTTGGATTACGGCTTAGTTGGAAACTTTTGTTAGATTTGTTGTTGTTATTGTAAAGAATGTAAGAAAATTTAATAAATATGTATATATATATATATATATATATATATATAGATATAGTGAGCATTTTAACGAGAGACCCTTTTTGTTTGTGGCATAAATTGTAAAGAAATTTTCCCTATTCTAATCACTACCACATTTATTTAATAATAATAATAATTTTTTTGTCTTATTTATTGAATTATTAAAGAAAATGGTTTGCTTTATCTTCTCCTTCGTTTTGTTTTTTTTTTTTTTTTGATTGAAATTTCTCTTAAAATTTCAGTTGACATTTTTCTATTATTAATAACTATCAAGGTCCCTCACCAGTGTTGTTTTATTTTGATTACTTATTTGCTTATTGGTTTTTTTTTTATATTTTTTTTTCTTAATATATATATATATTATATAATAAAAATTGTAATGTTAACATTTAAGTTCTCTCTAACGTTTATTTATTGCTATTAATTGTGGTTGTGTTGTGTTATTTGAGAAGAAATCAAATAATAAAGATATTAAAAAAAAATAAAAAAGAAAACAAGTAAGAACTTTTTAAATTTTATTGGGCCCCGTTGCGCCATTAAATACTTTACACCAAACTTAATATAACGTTGCCCTACAAGTGGTGCAGGATGTGAAAAATTAAATTAGAAAAAACATTCGATTACATGCATCGCCTTTATTTGGGGAGAAAAAATGAAATTTCGATGCATCTAAATGATTTTGTCCATTTTCCTACAGATGCCGTGCCCTACCTGTGACATACGCATGCAAAATTTGTAATGCTATATCTGCTCTAGTTTATGAGGGATGAGAAAAAACGAATTTGGTTGCTTTTAAAAGTAGAGGTGTCCTTAATTTACATCGCCCTGTGGGCTTGTCCTATGCTTGATTTGGCTTATTGTATGCAAGAACTTTCATCATTTTTATTAAATTTGAAACCGATATCTCAATTTCTTTGTAACGGTCGATAGTTTAACACAGGAAGGCTAACAAGCGTTCGCCTGTTCAAAACTCATTACGGTAGAGCTTAGTGGATCCCAGATATAGGAAGTGCTCAGTTGATGAAGACATAACATTTGCCGGTTTGGTATATATTCATTACGCTGCGACCACTCCCTATCTCTTTCTCTCTTTCCCCACTTTCTTATGACCATGTTGTGTGATTAATTATATTAACAAGAAAAAGAAAGGAAAAAGAAAGATTAATAAAACTGACAGACAAACGGACCGACAAACGGATGTGCAAGGATCAATTCAGAATTTGACATTAACATATATGGCTCAGACCATCTCTGCCTTCTGCTTGCTGCAAACGTTTGGGCGAAATGAATAAGCCTCCAAGGGTATAAGAATCTTTATGATTGTTGCTTGCAGAAGTATGCGGTAGAAGGCTTGCGAGTGACATTTGCTATAGTTTGCAGGACACAGTTATTGGCAGTTATATTGCTAAATATTACATTAATATTTGATCGCAAGTTGCAACACTGTACGTAAAGGAAATGTGTTTGCCGACGGAATGTTTTAACTTGATCTGCGGCCCTCAGCAGATGACATTTGTTATACGTCAACCTTTGCAATCTTGGGCGGTGGCATTATATATTACACACAAATAGACTGGCGCAAAAGGCATGTAGGTGGATAGGAAAACACAAGTACCGTGGGACATCCCCGTGTGCTAGCAAATGGACGGCGGGACTGTATTGTATTGACATATAAGTAGAAATACAAACGAAAGACAAAGCAAATAAATAAAATGATAGAATGACGTATGGACAAATAAGCGAATGGATACCGAGTAAGGGAGATAAATGAATGACTAACTTGTAGTTAGTAGTGTGCACGCAGAATCGATTTATTGCAAGTAAGTAAGGCAAATGAAAGGGTCACAATTTTTTTGAATGAAAGATTAAGGAAAATGTTGCGGCTATAGACTATTGCTTAAATAAATAACTGAATGTTTTGAAAGTTGTTCTAGTCTTTTGGCTGCTAGGGCATACTTCATTTAGTTGAAAGCTTACAGAAAATGTGTATGTGGAAGTTTAAAAATAAAAAAATAAAAATAATATTTACATAATCCTTAAAAAACTTGTCAAAATTAATGTTAACTATCGTGGTATGCGTATCTATTGTTCCTTTTTACTTTTTGGTCTTCATGTTCAACACAAATGGAAAAAAATGAGTTTATTTTGTAAAGCAGTATACAATAAAATGATTATATTTTCCAAAGGCAAAAAAAAAAGAATGCTTCAGATATAAAAAAAATCAATACAAATATTTCTTAATTCATAAAGAGAAATGCAATAAATATTTAATATAAAAAAAATGTGTCTAGAAATGTGTTTATATAAATAAAAAAAAAAA
>CCAG010008843.1:0-30983 GCA_001077435.1 Glossina morsitans morsitans | reverse complement strand
AGAGAGAGAGAGAGAGAGAGAGAGAGAGAGAGAGAGAGAGAGAGAGAATTATTTATCACATATATATAAAAAATATTTTTTAGTTCTTAGCTGTGTAACTTCAATAGACATACATTACATACAATTCTAGATCCACATTTACGATTATCTTAAATATTTTCTATTCGAATTTTGTATATGAAATACTTCTTTTCTTTTTTTTTTCTCCTAAACAATGAAAAAAATGATTACAAATATTTTACTAAAATTAAAAATAGCAAAAAAAAAAAAAAATAAAAAATAAAATAAAATAATGAATAAATAAAATAACAAGGGACAAAGGGAAACTATGACTGACTCATTAAATTAATTAATTAATTAATTTTACTTTATTTATATTTATAATTTGCGAGTTGGTTCAATTTTCTGGGACATGGCTGTGAGTACGCGTTGATTATCAATAACACGTAAACAGCTTATGTAAGGACGTACGTCGCCTTCACTTTTCGGTGACGGAGGTTCCAATCCTAAATATAAATTTTGTTATTAAGAATAAAGAAAAACTTTTTTTATTAACCAGCAAATAATTAATTCCGTGTTGAAAACTTACCTAAACTCCTTGAACGGCAAAATCGTAGAGTGCGCATGGTTTGAGCCATCATATGCATTTTCTCGAAATTCACTAAACCATCCAAACTAGTTTTATTGCCTTCATGAGCGAAAGTCATATCCTTAAGCAGTAACGGCATAAACGGTATTAATGGCGGTTGTAATTTACCCACAAATACACGATAAGCACGATGATTGCGACTGGGGTCAATTAGCGCTTCAAACTCTTGATAAAGTTTGCGAAACTTTGATGGTATTTTATCCCACGTTTGTTGTAAACGCGATACAGCCATGTTCGATAATCCCATAACAACGGCGAAAAACGCGTTCAAGTTTTGATATTCTTTGCAGCTAAACTTAGAGAAAAGCAAAAACAAAACAAAAAAACAAAACAAAAAACAAAGGAAAATGAAAAAATTGAATAAAAAAAAAAAGAAGAAAAACAAAGTTTTCTTTTAGTACTACAAGCCGAAATAAAAGAGAGAATTCAAATGAAATATAAGTGAGCGGACAATCTGTTAGCCATAGAAGGAATAGTGGTTACCCTTCGCTAATGAGTTTTACGGAAACTTAATTGAAAAAATTAGATTCTTTCCACGATTAATGTTTGATGGGGACAATAGGGAACTTTGCCACAATCAGGCAATCTTGGTCTCGATCAAAATCTTCTTTAATTTATAGGCTGAAGCTTCGGCTGGTACATGCGGGACATGTTCACCTCTAGTTTCGTACCCAAGCCTGCCGCATAGTAGATAAAAGACAGGTAGATAAAAGCCGTACGTGTTATGTTCATGGGTTCAAACCTCAATGCGGTTTGCCCATATTTGATCGTTGTTACCCTTCGCTGATGTGTTTCAAGTGATATGCTTTAAGTGAAAAGTTATGTTCTTTCTAGGGTTAATGTTTAATGGGGACAATCGGGACTTGCGGTACAGCCAGTCCGTAAATAACCTTGCGGACGTTTCTGCAGGTACTTAATGGGACGGATCGCGTATTGTTTTGTAGCCAAACCTGCCGTATAGCTGGGTAGATAAAAGCCGTGCGTTCACGGGTTCAAATCTCAAGGCGGTTTGACCATATTTGATCGTCGTTACCCTTCGCTGACGTGTTTCAAGTGATATGTTTTAAGTGAAAAGTTATGTTCTTTCTAGGGTTAATGTTTAATGGGGACAATCGAGACTTTCGTTACAGCCAGTCCGTAAATGATCTTGCGAAATTTTCGAACACTCCCCATATAACGCACCATTCACAAAAGCGCTTATAAAATAATAATAATTCGCCATTTTAAATTGGCGTGGAAACTTTGGACCGGGTCGGGAAATTTTTTGAACTCCCTCTCATATGACAAAAACTGAAGTCCATATGACTGATTTCAATGCTTTATGATGAAAATCAAATCATAATAATTTTAAAAATAATAACTGCATCAAATTTGGGCCCCCTCGGCCTATCTTTTCTTTTTGAATTCTACCCTTTATAAGCATTTTACGAGAAGTTCTGTTTTTTATAACAAAAAATTGTAAGTTTTATTAAGTTATAATGAAAATTGATCTATAACAGTAATGAGCTCAGTTTGTGAACCCCTTGGGAATACCAGAAAGTTCATATACAAACAGGGTGCAATTTTTGTGTTCTATGGAAAAAATAAGGATTGTGTTAGACAATGTGGTGTAAGGTATTTAAAAGTCGGTCTAACCCGACTATAATGTTTTCACTTGTTCTGCCTTACTTTTCGTGGACACTTCAATAGCAATCCATCAGACATATGGAAGCGATTCAATCGATTTAAAATTTGGTCCTGGGCAAAAGTATTTACACTTTTTATTATCACTCTTTTTCTACCACAAATACCTGCAGGCATAGTGGAGAGATTATTAGAAGAGACGGACACATGCTTTATGTTATTTTTTGCGGGTATTTCTGAATGTCACGAAGTGAGAGGGAAAATCTTCCCGTATACACATGCAATGTTGATAATGGATTTACTTAAGTTTAAGCTTAAAAGTTTTAAATTTTGCTTATCGTTCACACTTACTAGGCTGCCAATTTGATAAATTTACGCAATAATGCGACACGTTTACTAATACTGGGTGTGACCACAATTTCCGTAACAATCCAATATTGAAGTTCATTGAAACGTCTCAAAAAAACATCCAAATTTGCGGTAATCTAGTGTTAAAAAAGATATAATAAAAAAAAGATTTCAAATGAACAAAAAAAAAAATGCCTTTCAAAAAACTTTTTTTTGATTAAAAAACATACATACATACAAAATGTTCACAACAGCAACCAAATTGAATAAAACTGTTTAGAACACACATATTACATCAATTTATAAAACATGAAATAAATAACAAAAAATTCCTTTATGATTCTTTTTTGCTTCGGCATAAACGGCATAATAGTTTCGATAAAATAAATGTTTTTTTTTTTTTTTATTTGTCAAAAATAATTGAAAAATACAGATATAGTTTTTCTTTTTTTTTTTGTAATTGATTAGATTCAATCGATCAAACAATTTCGTCATATATGTGGATCCGTTAATGATACAGTAGGAGTTAGTGTTTGGCTTTTGCTTCTTGTTGTTTGTGTGAGAGCATGAACCGTACACTGAGACAAACAGGTGCACAAGAAGCTTACGAATGCTTCCAATACACGAGAGATAGTACGGATGTTTTGTAAACGCCTCCAAAAGGTGAACCTATGCAAGAGCAGAGACATACGTTTTTCTTTGATCATATTTTCATAAACAGCGTAGTAGGTCTTGCATCTGCAGTTAAAACGAATTATATTTCTAATATTTATACCCTACGCTACTTGTGGTACAGAGTATATTAAATTTGTGCAGACGTTTGTAACGCCCAGAAGGGCTTTAGATAGTTCCACCTTTTATTATTTATTAAGCCTGTCTGTCTATCTAACTTGCGACGTGGAAGTTTGCATCTATTTTTAGAACTACATTTGTTTCTATCATGGCCCACATCGTCAATCTGTATATCTTTTGGCGCAACAGGCTTCATGGGACTTCGGTGTTTTCTAGCTTTTATCCCCCTTTGCTCATCTAGAGAGAGAGTCTCTAATCAAATAATGCCACACTCAGGCCTTATTTTATAAAGGCGGTCACACTTTAAGCGCCCGTTGGACATTGTCATTGAAACGGATTATGGGTCTTATTTCGTCAAATCTATTTAACGTCATCGGCAGTTATATATGATCGAATTGATATTTAACCCAGTCGGATCTAGCATTTGGTACACGGACATAAATATGACGATCCCTTGAAATTGTAAGATTTCAATGGTATTTACAAGAAGACAGCTGGAGACATTTTTTTGCGTGATGTAAATATCTTTCTTCCATCTACAGGCCGCAATTTTTGCGATACTTTGGCGAAATTTAATAAATCGACATGTTTTGGCCCAAGGATGAACGCTATTGAAAGTTGTACGGATCGGATCACTTTTTCCACTACTTTCCATATGACCGTGCTTCGCAAAGTCGATATATGAATGACTGTAGAGTGGTGTAAGGTCCGTCATGTCGTGATTCTGTTTTTAAATTTAGCCATCGACATAAAAGTTATTTTCGATTTGTTTATATATTTTTTCGAATTCAAAGGTTTTGTGAAATTGTTTGATCGATTGCTAACTGCTGATGTATCTGTATTTCTGCATGGTCTATGATGATGTTTCCATTCCAAATTTAAAGGCGTATAAATACTTTCGATTATTTAAAATGCAAAGCGCAAGACCTACAGCATCATACTTCAGCATAATCGACAAAATAATTTGCATAAAGGCAACTTTACGCAGTACTCGTATGTTTATTTGTCGTATTTTCTGGGGCTTAAAAATTTTTGTAATAAATTCTGTGGCGTATAACATACATTCCGTAATCTTTTGAACTTCGATGAGCGCAGCTATAAATATCTATGGCGGATAACATACATTCCATAATTTTTTCAACTTCGATGAGAACATTTATGTAACAAAAAAAAAAAAGAAAATCTAAAATTTCTCAAGTATTTAAAAATAACTTTGTTATGAATGATAGACATAGGATGTATGTATAAATGTATGTGTTTGACTTTAATATGAATAATAAAAAAAACATAATATCAATTTCAACCAAGTAACGAACGAACGACTAGACGAATTTTGAACTTTGCTTGATAATGATTTCACAAAAGTAGCTTTCAACTTTTAACTCACATCGAAGAAGAAATCTTATAAGATTAACGCACACATTTATGATAAAATGAAAACTTTGTAAAATGTTCTTTTTCGGTTGAATTGAAGCATTCCTTTGAGTAATTTACATAGACTTACCACGCGATAACCTGGCTAAAAAAATTTATAAAAAATTTTTTTTTTGAAAATTTTTTTAATTTATCTATAGTTTTATTAAAGTTTTTATTAGATGGTGTAATTTTTTTTCATTGTTGTATACATACATATATTAAGTGTTTTACCTAAACGAAAAGTCTTTCTCAGCAGGGAAGTGCATCAAAGAAGCAACAAAGGCATGTTTGTGTTACAAATGCTTTGGATATAAATCGCTACACGCATTGGGAATCGACACAACAATTTACTGGCGGTTATAACCGGGTGTCACTGAATTTTTCATACTTACGGCGTTTATGTTGACAAAAATTTAAGTAAAAAGGAGAAAAGTAGATTTGAACATACTATCTAACGTGACGGATTCAGTCCTTTTTGATACTGGCACTGTCGGATTACTCAGACAATATTAGAGGAAATTGTTATCGTTGGCTCATGGCTGAAGAGCAGAAATTCCAGAACGTATACATACATATTCTCAGTTTGTGGGCATTCACTCTAAATACTAAAAGTTTAAGCCGGCAAACAGACGGACATATTTAGGTCGATTGAGAATTTGTTACTAACTAAGAACGCTCACATTGAAGCTTTCTTCGGGGTGTCGCAAGCGTTAATTTTTGCGAGCAGTAGAATGCTTAACGCATGAATTGAACCGGCGGTCAGACGGACTTACTTAAGTTGATTGAGAATTGGTGACTAATCAAGAAAGTTCGTACTGAAACTTCGTTCTGGGTGTCGCAAACGTTTCGATGAAATGATTCTATCTGCATCCTTCAAGGCCGCGTAATCATCCGTTGAGCAAATATGTTTGCAAGGGGCTAATCTGTTACGTGTCGGTGTTTATTATACACCGTCCATTCACCTGAGGCCCTCTTATGCATCAACACGTCGGCCTCTTTGTTTAAACCTTTGTAAATTTTTCGTTCTGTCTCTTCCTCACGAGTTCACCTATCAGTTCAACTATCCGTACAGTCGATTAATTATCGTTTCGTGCAATTCTCAGACTATTGATGAATAGACCAGTGTATTTGTGAACAATATCTTCCTCCATTCATTTGCCTATACATTCGTTAAATTCCTTATACGTAGACAATGCCGTTTGTGCAGGTGCCCTGGGTGGTGTCAAAACGAGTTGAATAATGCTTTCTTGTGTAATTTTACAAACAACGCTTTTTTAGAAGTTAATTGAAGAGTTGAAAGAAAGTATTTGGTGTACTGGCAATTCCCTATAATATGGGACCGCTATTCTCTTGGGGGAGAGCTCAACATTAATTAAACAACTGCGACATATCTTTGTTTTAAAAATTAAAGCTGGCCATCGAGAGGAAAGACAAACAATTGGTCAAAGTCACCAAAAAGTGTTGTTTGAAGAGAAACCGAAATATTTAACAAGTTAAGAGGATGAGTAAGATATTTCAAGAAAAAGTGGCGAAGTTTACCATAGTCGGATTTCTTTACGGGCATATTTTTAAAAAGGCATTTTACATTTTTGTAAACTTGTTTTCTTAATACTTACTTTTCCGAAATGATGTCGACCAAATGTATGATACAACAGCTCGTATTCGTGTACTGCCCAGAAAAGATCCCAATCGAAAATTGTTATATAATAGGCCAACTCTTTGGTACTGAAAATTTCGACATCTACTTCTGGGGCTTCCGTAGCTCCTTCTTGCTCGGGCAAAGGAGTCTAATTGAAGTAAGATATTCGGAATATTTAAATAATTTCATTAAGATTTTAATTGACTTACCAAAGCGTCTAAATGATCTTTGGTCGAGACGAAGAGACGTCCATTAAGACTTAAACCAGTGGGTATGCTAACATCATTATCCTTGAAAACTGAACGTTCACCATTCGATTTGATTTCAACCAAGCATAAATCTTCAGGACCACGATTCAATTGTAATTTATCGGCAGCACAGGCTTTTATGATTTCCGCGGTCGTATGCAAAGGAAAACGTAGAGTGCAATAAGTGTGGTCAGCGCAATAGACACGAAAAATGACTAAGAGTTAAACGATGTTTAAAAATCCAGTTACATTTGCTGGAAAAGCTCAAGCAAACTTACTATCATCATCTGGCCTTATAACTGTTTTCGATGGCGTCATGTTACCGCTAAATAGACAAATTGGTTGACCATTGGGTGGTAATTTCCATTTTTGTCCAGTATTTTGATTACGATCATCTTGATAGCGTGACATTTGCGTTAATATATTATGTATAATACTGGTCTCCTCGTGCAGTTCAGGATCCGCTTCAACTTCTGCGGCCAAATCTTCAATAAAATCACAGACACTCGGCTCATCGAAGGCAGCGTGACGTACCGCCATTACCCATTTTTGCATAAATTGTATGACTCGTTTCTTAAAATTCATTATGTATTCACGTTCCTCGGGCGTTTGTGAGCCATCGCTGACATCACAATGAAAAGTGCACAGAAGGTTAAGGATAAACTAAATTTCTTATATTTTTTATATGAAATGCAAATATTTCGATATGTGAAAGGATTACTAATGAGTTTTCACTTGTGTAAACCGTACAATCCAATAAACGTGTAAGCATACGTTTGCATACATGTGTTAGGTATGCAATGCCAAATGCTTGGCCTTACATTCATATTCACATATGCAGAGATTTGCACAAAATCCTCTATAAAAGTTGGTCGGATGTATGTAATATGCAAATTTTATTTGATGGCGAACATTAAATGCATATCCTTTTTTACTTTATTCCTTTTATATGCCTAAAATGCATATATATATATATATATATATATATAAGTGCATATGTGCATGTAAGAATTTTGTGCTTGCAATTAAATATAAATACACACTGAAAAGTGTAAAGTGGGTTGGAGTGTATTATGATACTTGGCCTGCTTTCTTTTTGGATAATTGTGGCATTATTTTCTAGTCACAGTGTGGTTAGTCGGAGATGTTAGTTAGTACATCCACTTACTTGCACTTATACATATTCACTGCTATTATAAACTTCATCAAGTAATGGCTGTCAGTGTTGATTTTTATTCTCTAATCTGAGACTTTTACCACAATCAATGGGTGTGTGTGTGTGTGTGATGTTGAAATGAAAAATATTATCTATCCATGAATGAAACGGGAATACTTTCCCATTTTCTCTTTTACCGAAGAATGTTCGCAAGTTTACCTCAAAACCATCAAAACTATCAGGTAAATCCAAAGTGGATAATTTTTTCAATTTGATCCTTTCATTATAGTATTATAGCAAACACAGCTTTCATATCTATATCAAGAGCGTATTCATGCCAAAAGGCTTGAATTACTATGCTATTCGTTTTAGAAAACACTTCGTATATGAAGACGGAATTGTTAAGAGTTCTGTCGGCGGACAATCGCTTTTTTTCTATTCGATTCGTTGATGTTCGTTATACGAAGTTTGTCATTTTGTAAATAGGCGCCAGAGATTTTATATAAATATAAACGGCTGTCTGCTGCTAGAATTCTCGGGGTGATTCAACATCAAACTGATTCGTTCATAATTATTAAAACCCTCTTTTAATCAAACTTTTAAAATTTGTCGTAAAACGTAAATTTTATGTTTTACTTATATAAAATAATGGAAGCAATGAAACTAGGTGTCAGATATGTTACAAGTGCGAAAGAGAAGAATAACTATTGCTATGCATTGAGAAAAACAGCGACATATGCCACAAGTTGAGAAATTTACATTCCTCAATGGTCATCTCCGTTGGCTAATTAATGAGTCTTCGACTTGCTTCACGATACAATTCTGAATAGTGCTTGTGATTAAGGACCACTCAACTACCGGCCCTGTGCACTATGACTATAGCTTACCCGCAAATACAATAACCCCCAAACACACTAAGTTGGTCAGTGCTAGAATCGTAAAGTGTTATGGGTTACGATGTGTCCTTTCGCTCG
This sequence comes from Glossina morsitans morsitans, assembly GCA_001077435.1. NCBI lineage: Eukaryota > Metazoa > Arthropoda > Insecta > Diptera > Glossinidae > Glossina > Glossina morsitans. Next base: position 22,138 of record CCAG010008843.1, on the reverse strand, counting down.
TTCGCTTGTGTACTTGTCTATCTGTTCACCGGTGTACCTATCCCTGCTTTCACTTGTCTGGCTCGTGGAACCATAGGTCACTCATTCGGTACTTATATCTACCAGTCGATTCGCCTTTTTGTCGCCATGACCGTCCATCTGTCCGTCTGTGTACCCGTAGATCTGTTTATCCGTTCTTCGGTTCGCCCCTTTGACCGTCCGTCTCTTTTGCCATTCGACCGCCTATAAAAACGCTTATTTGTCTCTTCGTCTGTCCGACCATCACTCTGTCCGCCTATTCGTGACTGCACATATCCACCTTTTCTGGGTCCCACGTGAATTCACTTTTCGGATTCTCAGAGTTACTAAATTGTTCATGAAATTTATGAACGCCTGAGTGCCGCGCATAAGATATCTTGAAAGACGAGAAAACGTGAAGAATGAAAATTCCGGAGCTTCTAGTTCGCTTAACCTGAGCTCACATCGTAATGTATTTTGTAGTTCCATGGAGTAGCGTTGGCAATTTTTTTTTTTTTTTTTTTTTTTTTTTTTTTTTTCAAGATTAAATATTTTATCGATATCCGCTAAGGTATAGAGGAAATAAATACTCTGCTCAGCATCTGTACGACGTGCCAGTTGCGTATTTTTAGAACAACATGAAAGAAGTAAATGACTTCGCCGTATTCTTTCAACAAGACGGCACAAAACGTACCACAAAGCCGCAAAATAATATTGATTTTATGAAAAAGAAGTTCACTCCCAATTAAAAATTCTATATATAGAGTGCAATATTATATGAATTTACAAATGGTTGAATGGAGAGAAGTGAGTAATAAATGAATAAATAATTAAAAAATTTTCTTATGTAACTGTCGTGAAAGTTAACTTAATAAGAAACTATTAATCATGTTTTAGAAGAAATTTTCTGCACTCTTCATTCAGTTATATGAAGCGTACTTGCTTGAATTTCTACGAGCGCACTATAAGCCAAGATTAACGCTAATGCAAGAAGACAATGTTCATAAAGGACTATAGCAAACTTATTGCAAAAAAGGCGATTATCGATAAATGAAATCGGTAGGAAGCATGAAACGGCCAGGTTGGGCTTGGAACTATCACAAAAATTTTCCTGTTTGGATTGCTTTTGTTGTGAAGACAACGTAAATGAAGAATTTATGAGACAAATGGATTTATCCCTATTTCCGCGAGAATGTATATCAAAGCTCTAAAATTGTTACATCTTTAAAGAGAAGAGTAGTTATTGCATTAGCAAAGAACTCATCACTGAGCGCATAATAATACACTGTTGGTATGATTAAAACTATTACCAAAAGATTGGGATCAACTAAAATCGATTAAAGTGAGATTGTTTTGGAAGGTACGTGAAGCAACTGTTTTAGATCTTGCGAAAAAAGTTCTTCATGCTTTTAAACCTACCCTTTCTAAAAGTATTTTAAACACATTTTGCGACTTTTCACACATCAAATGTCATTTCCATGTTTACAGATTAATTTCTTTTCGGGATTTTTTGTTAAATTCAAATTTTTTTTTCTGGTCTCTTACCACTACAAACTTTAGATAACCTTAAACAGTCATATAAATATGTTATATGAAAGAAAGAGATAGATAGAGAGAGTGAGAGAGAGTACATAAATTTTGTGAAATTTGTAACTCCCATGGTACCTTCATAACGTAGTGAACTAGGAGAGGAAAAAAGAAAACCTACGAAATAAACTTTTCATTTACTTGCAACTGCATCGAAGGGAATATCATGTTGTTTGCGGCAAAACGTGATGTATTATATTAAACCACCATCTGTGTGTTATGTGCCTTTATAATGGAATGTTCATGTGCGAAGGTACAGTTAAGAGCTTTCACGATAAAAGGTAATTTCACGGAACAACTGAACTAAATAAATTTCTATTTTTTCTGTTTTTTTTTTTTCTTTTGCCGTATTTTCGCTGTGTATGCCTGGAGTAAAAATCTATTGGAAGGTATTAAGAGTTCCTAAGTGTATTAACATCCAATGAAAGATACTTTTATTATGTACTTTCTTAAATATTTTGGAATATGTAGCATCTGTTCACATCTCACACTGTTAGAGCTTAACTTAAGTAGTTTTTCGTAAAATAAGATTTTCACTAAGGCTTATACGTGCAACTCATCCTTATAAGTAGGCAAGAGCAACGTAAGTGATAACCATTGCGCGGAAATACAAAGAAACCATACATGCATAGTATGTGTTCGCATGCAGGAGATGTCGAAACAATTCTCTTTTGTTTAAAGAGATTTACAAAACCAGCCATAATCACTTCCAAATCAAACTTTCACAGACCAATGTGTAAGGTTGGCTTAGGATCACGCTAATTTTGGAAGACCGATTGCGAAACTTTTTATAAACTTTGGTCTGTCAGTTTAAGGTCACTTGTCATTGCTTGTTTTTAATTCTTAAGATTTTATTAGTGACAATGGGACTTCAAACAAAGGATGTATGGATGAAATGATGAGCCAAACTCATCAAGAATGTGTATGACCACTGTCTGTCCATAGATGTTAGAAAAAAAGCAAATGACGAAATATGAAAATCGTCTAAGAAGGTTGCTCGTGGGGTAGTCGAAATTTTCGATGTCCATCGAACTTCGAAAAGCTCAATTTGTCCCCTCATATGTTCCTAAGAAGTATTTGAAAGCCGATGTTAGCGACCGTTTATGGTAAAAAAAACCTTAAAGCAGAAGAAAATTGAAAACTACCCTTTAAGTTAAAACATTCGGAACCACTGTCTTTTAGTTTATGTTTAAAAGGTTTCAAATATGTATTTTTTTAATAACGAATCATTTTTTATACGCACCATCTGAAATAATTTCCTGTCAGTTGGAGTAATACTTGTAATGTCTATGTTAAGAAGCTAGTCATAGTCCGCAATCGACTGGACTTTTTAAACTATTTGATGATTGTGTCATGATTGTGGACATGTTTGCTCACGAAAACCATTTTCAAAATAGATCTACAGATGGTACCTAAGAACTTGAGTCCTAAATACAGTTTGTCGGCTATATGAGTGGGTGATGAGCCATCAAAGTGAAACAAGTACAACGACGCACGGACAGATGTGATTCAACTGACTAAGTGGGAGAATCGTTGAGAAGAATATTCAAATAGTATTCAGTAATCAGTATCAGTGATTCGTGGTGAGGACGCACGGACAGATGCGATTCAATTGACTAAGTGGGAGACTTGTTAAGAAGAATATTCAAATACTATTCAGTAATCAGTATCAGTGACGCGTGGTTGGCGGAATTACGGTCACTGATCCTTGGCATTAACCTCGGAATATATATGTTGGTGGGCGACGAACGGCTATTAGAAGGTAGAAGTGATACTTGAGTAAATTAGTGAAATAGATGGGTAGGCACCACTCTTGTGTGAGAAGCTTTTGTTGAATGTACAAACCGTAAGCAAACGCTGACTTCTATTTCCGTACGCTATAAACGGAATGACGCAATTAATACGACTCTATCCTACTGCACGAAATAGAAATATTATGTTTGTTTTAACTCTCATCTCTTTGGAGATCTAAAAGTAAACATAAACAGTTATAAACAGTAAAAATAAACAGTTTATAACGTTCAAGGCACACAGTATGCTAATATTGTCTTTATGGCTTAAATTGGGTTTTGAGTTTGTTAAAAAAGGATATTAATTGGCTAATTCATCGACCAATTGAACCACTGGCATAAATACTATGTGCGTTAATAGGAAATCATCTAAGAATGGATCAACACCACCGACTTGGTTGCCCAATCTAGTTTCAAGTAAATGTTCAAGCATTTTAGCGGGAGTACCCGACATGACAGTGTATCTGCGAAAAAACGAAAGAAAAAAGTTAAAAAGCAATCATGATAATAATAATAATAAAAAAACAAATATTTTCAATAAAAAGAAATTTACTTGAAAGCAGAATGTTGTCCTCTTTGTTTGGCCACACGTTCCAACACTAAAACATCTTTACCATGCTCTTGTAATCTTAAAGTATTTGCCTCCACATCACGTAGTATACGATTAAAATGTTCTTTATCCACACGCAACAGATGACAGTTATTTTCCTTTAATACAATTGTGGCAGCTCTTACAGGTAGATAATGAAAAGGATGAAAATGAACGGAAAAAGAAAGTAGAATGTAAGGAAAAAATTTTAATAAATTCCTTACAAAGAATTTGATTCAATTCAATTCAATTGTTACGTACACCATTTCACTTCGTATCATTTTCAAAAAAAAAACATTAAACTCATAGTCCCTACCGTACTGAATAAAATTGTAACTTGTCCAAAAAAAAGCAAAAAAAAGGATCCTCTTTAGAGAGAGAACACATCATCATATTTTGAAGTTCTGAGTAGAAAAAAAAAGCTTTAAAGAGAAATTTGATTTTTCCCTTTTAATGCTGTGAAGAAAAGTGTGGCATCCGCGAAAGTAGGTGAACACTAGCTTCGACCTGATTTGGTCACTAAAGACAATGACCAAGGGAAGCTCGCAAAATACTACAAAGATGAAAACCTCAAGGCATAAAAGAAGATTCGCATAGAAGATGCTTTGTAACAAAAACTTGCGAAATCATTGTAAGTTTGGCCAGCAACAGGTTGCAAATATTTAAAGCCCTTTGAATGGTCTGTAAGCCAAAGAATTACGTCCAAGCGACTTTGAGGGACGAGTTTGTACATTTCAACTTTTATTCTATAGACGAATAAGAATTGGTTTTGGCGCGTACCGGAGCAGGTACTGAAGTTTGTCTGCGCCACACTAAAGTGAAGGGAAAAGTTGCATGCAGACTATATAGCGAAGTATTTTTATTGTCGAGGGCAAGGATAAATTTTTATGATGTTCATCTTTGTGGGGGTTAGCTGAAGTCAACCAAACCATCGAAAATTGGGTTAATGGCAACTACCAGTGCAAAGAGGCTGTTCATTAAAAGGAAAAGAGTGATTTTTTTTCAGCCTAAGTGGACCAATGCCAATTTACTTCCTGAGCCGTCATCTGTTATACATAGTCTTGCTTACTACTTTTAATACTGGAACTGGAAAAAAGTAAAAATGAAAATATCACAAACATCCATGTCTGAAACTTTCAAGGCACAACCGATGCCGATTTAAAATAGAGAAAAGACCTTTAAAAAAGAAATGCAGGAAATGGTCCACTTTGTGATCGTTGAAATAGTGGACATTCAAAATGCGAACCATGGTAGTTGTAACTTTCTTCATTTTATTTTTTTCTTTAAAAATATCCGCCGGAAATACGTTGGCATACAGTTTTTTGCCGTGGTATTGAAAAAAATAATGACAGTATAAAATAAAGATTATTTGTTCTAATATTGAGTGAATAAATTATTCTATTATCATTATAGCGCACACTACTTGTGTGTGGTGTGTGGTGTGTGGGTGTAGTAAGTAAGTATATGCAACACACAGAAGGACATGAGATGAACTCACCTTTTATTACATCTATCGATCTAAGCTTGTCTGTCCATCTACGCTAACCTTAGAAGCCGAAGCTTTTGAGGTAATTTGATGAAATTCGTTTCTGCCCCAAAGACAAACGCTATTGAAAATTGTTCGGATCGGGTCACTTTTTCGATCACTTCCCGGTTTTTATTAAAACAACTTTTTTTCGCATGCCGCACAAGCAATTTGCAAAGTGGCCTTGGTTCAGACATTTTGTAGTCACCTCCAAATTATGATCTTTGTAATACGTGTCACCAGAATTTCAAATTGAACGGGACACATACCACATACCCCATCCATGGTTAATAATTTGAATCTAATTCTTTTTTTCTTGATATTTATTGCTTTTACATATGTACGACTACCATCCCATATACGAATTGAAATCTTATTCCTCTGAGCTCTATAAAGCTTTCATTTGCGTTCTGTGCTTGATGTTATTTCGATTTTATTCATTTAGTTAATTGAAATGTTTTGCCTTCGTTTTTTTCGTGTAGTGATATTTTTCAATTTAATGTTTTGTTTTTATTGACAAAAAAGAAAAAAAAATACCGAAATGAAATAACGAAATACGCATACACGTCTACCAGGTCTTTCCATTTATATCTGTTGGCTGAGTAATTCTGCTTATATGCATTTGCATCCATCCTCTCTGTGCCACCGTTCGAAGCAATTTGCAATGTTCTGGTTTGCTGAAGCGTATACAGGAAAAGGACAATTATACCTGTGAAGGTTTAATACAACGCTATGGATAGGGGAGTAAATAAATACTGAAAGGTTTTAACAGCTCATGATTGACTGCTTGTGCATATATCTCTCAAGACTTGAAGCCATTTTAATATGCTTTTTGTAAAAAAAATTTGAGTCTTTTTTTTTGTCTTTTACTATACGGCCCCAAGCAATTTGAATATCGGGCGAAGAGTGTCAAATATTCGTTCTCAACTTATTTTTTCATATATTTTGTAGATTATAGAAAAAGGAAAAAAGCATATAAATTTTTATTTGCATTTTTCGAATCAATACTACATTTAAATGTTTTATAGCCAGCCATCTAGTGTCATCAGAGACTAAGAAAGCGTTACTTTAGTTCACCCACTGTATATATTTATTGAACAAAAAAATAAAAATTTATGAAATGTAAAAAGTCAAGTCAATATTTGAACATCACACGGGAATAAATGAAAAAACGCAACATTTTTTTTGCTCCTCCCAAAAATATATTAATGAATTTTCCGACCATATTTGCGAGCAATATTTTTATATAAATATTTAATGCATCCATTCACCGGATCCTGCGTAAAATATTCATATTGTGCGAAACACAAAAAGTTTTTTTATTACCTACTTTAAGCTGCCAATTTGTTTACTATCTTTCGACCATAAAATTTATAAAGTTTGTTGCCTGCTTTTGGCAGTAAAGTAAAAAAAAAAATCTGCAGCATACTTTTGCGTAAGAGCTGTAAAATTATACTGTTGCCGTTAATATGAAACTATCTGCTTGAGTCATAAGCAGGATGAATATATTAAATCTTTTTTTTTTTTTTATTTTTTTTTTTTATAATACTTTCTGATATATGGCATGCATTGGTAAATTGGTCGAAAACAACTGTTATACATACATATATGGCTATATGTGTAGTGAATACTGTTATGAGGTCTTAAAATTAAAAAAAGTATTAAGTAAGCGAATAAATTGTAAAATCGCATAATGTTTTATTAAGAGGATGTTAGTTGACCAATTCGAACTATGCTTGAAGTGAATTTTTAATTAGTTTGCAAGAAGAGGAAAGCGATAACTCAAAATTCTTCTTTTTCTGTAGTTTTTAGCAATTGAAAGGGCCTGAAAGGTGCTTTTAGTTGGACTAGCTTTATTTATTTATGTAATTGAATTTTTTCGCATGGTTGAGCGTCTATTTGAAGTGTACAAAAACTAAACTCTGGCAAGGGGTAAAGCCTAAGGGTGCCGCTCAGAGATTCAACAGGTCTACGTTATGGTATAAGCTAATATCCTAGCTCCCATAAATTCGAATTTTTTCATTGCTTAGGAACTAAAAAAAGTAAACAAGTTTCTGAATCCCGTAAACAAATGATCGAAAGGAAATCAAGCAAACGAATAATGGTAAACATATCTCTCATTCAGAAGCGTATGAATGCCATATTTGACACTGATTGTTCACTGTCTAAAATAAACGTAAATGTTTTACAGCGAGTGTCAACGCGCTTTCGAATATTTAATATAAATCGCCACAGAACAAACTTTAATAGCAATGATCTTATAGATAAGATTGTTGAAGCAACGTAATGAGAACTATGACTTGATTGACTTTAGCGTGACTGCTCCTGTTATAAAGTCGAAGATTATTTAGCACTTGAACACTCCGTAGTGTACCGTTTTACATATCCTTGTTGCTGATCACCTGCTGATCACTTGTAGCTAAAAGTTGAGAGCCCATTTCGGTTCGCGCTCTGCACTTTAAGCAATGATGGTCCGCCACTCACGCGAGAGGGCAGCGAAAGTTTGGCGGTGGGATCGATTGAAACGAAGTTTTGACCGGCTTTGTTTGAGACTCCGTACTTTCTAAAAACAATAATGCTTTTGTGTTAGCAAAGTCTGTCTTTCAATAAGAGAAGTCATTTTAAACCGACCAAGTAGCAAAAGTTTGATGTCTTTCTGAGAGCAAACGACATGCACATCTATAGCACCTATTCTAGGTCAAAGCAGTCAGGATAATTCGTTCGATAACACAATCCATTCACCCTTGCCATTGAATTAGCAGTATTTTGCAAGCAGTGTATCTTATTACACCGCTGACCTAAAAACCGTTCGTCATCAGTCGTTGTTGGGGAAGTTGTTCGTCTATTGCTATTGTTTTTTTACATACCAACACCGATGAAAAACAGCCTCATCACTCAGAATAATTTTCTTTACCAAATCGTCATCTTGTCTATGTATCCCCAGCACTTAATCAGCGCACACATGATAAGAGTGTCTGATTAATAGCTTAAGTAAGGAATCGCGGATAAAAGATTTGTAATAATAGTTGCTCCTTAGAAAGATTTATTTTATCAAAACTATTCTTAAGTATAATCTCGGCGAAGAGGAAATTAAAAAATACTCTTATTTTCTCAATTCATTTCATCAAACTTTTCTAAGGTTAATTCCGCACCTTTATCGTTTATTTAATTATACGCACTTTGATTAAAAAAATAGCTCAAGAGGAGCATTTGTTTGCAGGCTTACCTGGGTGCATCATTAATTAAAGCCAGTTTACCGAAATCATCACCGCTCTTGAGTGTGGCCACCGTACCTTTGCCATGTATAACAACATCCACAGATCCTTTGAGTATTATATACCATGAACGTCCTTCATCACCTTGACTAAATACTAAAGGTGTTGGAAAATAAATGGGAAAAAAGAGAAAAAGTGGCACGTAAATGGCATTTCAATCAATATCATTAAGTTTTATTAAGAGTTTTATTGTCTTTTTTTTATTCATCCTATATAAAGTATTCTCTCTTTGCCACTTTTGCGCAATTCTTTAAAATTTTTCATTCATTTTTAGCAATGAAATTAAAGCGAATGTTCTTTAAAGCGAAATTGGAAATTTATTATCTAACAGAATATATTTTTATGAGAAATTGTTAATTATGTAAATACAGGGCTGTAGGATTCGGTCTAATTGATTGAAAATATCTGATGTTGTTACATTCACGTTCACTTACATATGGTTCCCGCTTGAGCATGTGATTCAAAAACAATTATTGAAGACAATTCACGTTTGATGCTGGTTGATAAATGTGACAGGGCCGCGATATGCAAAAGCTCTTCAAAGACTAATTCAAGCTCTTCGGTTGTACGCTCATGGGAGCTGAAAAGAAAGAATGGCAAAATCATTTGCTTTGAAATGAGAAATCATAACACAACATGTTAAGGGTATTCACACGATGAAAGGGGGGGGACTCTTCAAAGCATTCGAGTAAATTTATTGTCAATAGTAACAGTAGGTTTAGTGTAATAAAAGTAGTGAACAGTGGAATGATAATTGTTGTCCAAAGTAGTCTAGTGAGGCTACAATAATTAACTAAGATATTCATAGCGGGGGATAGTATACTTAGAGAAGATGAATTGTCTAAAATGAAACCAGAGTCATTCTGAGATACTACTGCGCACAAAACGTAAGGGACTATATTTTTGTAAAACATCCCCGCTAAGTTATCGCTGCCTATATCTTTTTGGTAGGTAAGACTGTTGTGAATAGCTGGCATTAATTTCGAGATATGTGCCCCGTGGGGTTGGTAATAGCAGCGTTTTCTCTCTTTGTTCAAACGATTTTCAGAATGGAAAAATCTTTTGAAGGAAGAATTTCGTCAAAAAAAAAACAAATGAAATGAATTAAAAATGGGAATTAAAAAGGTGACGACAGTTGATCAGAAGCCCAAGTTTCTAAGTGATACAAGCCATCATTTAATGAAGGTCGTGAGGTAGTCGAAGGCGAGCCCCGTTCGGGAAGACCATCAATTCCATACAATGACGAATAAACCGATAAAATGATAGAGCTTGTACTTCACTAATACTTTGCTTTCCTAATTAAGATGAAGACTTCTCGTCTGCTCATTGGCAACGCCCTCGTGAGTAGCTTTAATAAAAAAAAAAAAAAAAAAAAAAGTTTTTCATTTGACATTGACAGTCAAACAGAAAAGGACTTTCCAATAATGCAATGCAGTGAAATGCTACAAATGGATTTCTTTTAAGATTTTATATAAAAGGAAAAAATTCAATTTTTCCAGCGAAGCGATGGAATTGTTGATTGATTTTTTCACTTAACTGCTGGCATTTAAATCTAAACATATATTTAAATTGATTTTCTTTTAACTTACGGTTTACGTAAAATCATGCGTAACGTAGCATCTGGGCCGCGTTGGAATAGAGCACTTAAGGATTCGCGTATCTGCTCGTTGGCTGCATTTATGTCTTCAGTTGATGGTGTACCAGCGGTGCCGTCTTCATCGACGCGAAATCGATACAAAAAACATTTATCCTTAAATGGTTGTTCCTTGTTAACTGAGTGAAATCAAATAAACATCGGTTATAAGGAAAATGTGATTATGGGAATATTATGGTAAAACAGTTATATCTTGTGAAAAATAATGGCAAAAGCAAATTTAGTTTAAGGCGAATCTTAAATACTTAGTACTGTAAAAAAACACACTTAAATTTTTCACTTTGGGAATGTTACAAAGTGGTCGCTTTATAAGGGGTAAGGACAGGGGCGAGCTTAGTATAAATATCTAAGGTGGACTTGCCGGTAGTAAGATAGGTTGCCTCTATTTATTTAGTAGTAATTAGCAGAGACACAGGCGGAGAGACGGCGCAATCTAGTTGCTATTTGGATTACCTTCGCGTTAAGCCGAAGCTTCTATCTGAAGGTAAGAAAATTTCTCCTAAAGGCTTACCATTGGCAAGAATTTATAGGTAAGTCCCGTTTATAGGTCCACGTTTTTTTACATTATCGCATGAGATTTGTTCCGAAACCTTACTGATTCAAATTGAAGTTTCTATCATTCAACAGTGGGCGATTTAGTAAAGATTATTGATTTTTAAACGAAGTTTTCCTTAGTCTGGGCAAGTGCAGTATTAACCTTAATTTCTATTTATACTCGAGGGAAAGAATTGAAGTTCGCGTGAAAAGGTATGAATTGGCGAATTGCGAACAGGAAGAGGACGTTGTAGCTGTACGCTGGAGTATTTATGATGAGCCAAATTTATTAATTTTATACTCTTCTTAGGCAGTCATTATTTCTGCTCTCTCATGCGATATTTTTGGAATATGTCTGCAAAATACCTTTTCAGCGCCACAACGCAAATCGGATAATGCTTACGAAGGAATGAAATGAACAAGTGAAAGTCGATAAGTTTCGATCTGAATGGAAAATCATACACATGCCTTGTATCTTTCTATTAAATGTTACAAACGAAAGAATATATTTATAATACACATAAGTTTAGCATAGCGCATATGGGGAATGCACATAAAACCGTTTGTAGAAATATTTTAACGCGTAGATTAATGGCAATAATGAAGTTAAAGGTAATAAAAGCAAGCGAACTTACCATGTGATAATATGCCTTCCTCGAGTAAAGCCTGCCACATGCCCGCCGCTTGGGCTCTTGTATGTACAATGGGTGATAGATTTACGAGCCAATCTACAAACTCTGTGCCGGGCGCACATTTGCGTATAAGTTTACCGGAAACCTGTTATAAAAGTGAAGGAAAAGAAAAATTCACATATGTACCTCACAATTTTTACGACCGTACGATATCGACAGAAAGAAAATAGATTTGTTTAAAATTGAAATTCTTTTCATATTCAGTCAGTAGATTTCAAATTTAAACCACAAGCTATACCCGTTTAAATGTTGAAAAAAGAAAACCTTTTTTTTTTTTTTTATTTTCATTCTGTTGATGTGGAAACAATTACTGTTTCCGTAAAGGGATAAGAGTTGTTTCATGTTTCTACGGCACGTTTAAATAAACATTTAATGGAGTATAACATTTGTTACACTCAAACTGTATATAAATCACAACAACACAAAAATGTATGCATACACACACACACACACAAATACACAAACACACACATAGAGACATTCATAAATACTTACTTTTCTATCCTTTAGGCAACTTGAATTATCAGCAACAAGTAATGTTCGCAAAGCCCATCCCATGCGATTCATAGCAGGACTGGGTGACTGAAAACAAAAAAAGAAAAAACAAAATGTAAAATAAAATTCTATTACACACAATCACGGGCACGCCACATAAACATGAAGCAAGGCAAATTTTCCATCGTAAGGTAATTTTTGTATCACGTTATGAATAAGTGAAATGGAAGAAAGCCTTTCAGCCGAGTTATAGGCGAAGTGAACGTTTAAGATTTCTTAAAATTTTATTCACAGTATCAGAGGTAATTTTAAAATCTTACCCTAATCTAAAACTTATCCAATTTCTAACATGATAGTGTTAGGATTTCACAAGTTTTTTTACTTTAATTTTTAGTTTGTGGTTCAATTTTTTTTATTTACCTGCGGACATTACTTTAATAAATTTTAAATTTAAGCATCGAGCCTGTAACAGACTCGCAAACCCAAAATTTACTTGGGAAGGCATTGTACAAAATTTGCTCAGGTATCTCCAAACGTCTATACGCCACGAGAAGAATTCAAATGAGTTCTCTTTGAGACACAGATCGGGAATTGAAAAATCACGTTTGAAATTTTGCTTTTACTGCATAAAATTGAAAAAAGTTCTGCATCGCATTGGTAGTAGCGATGGAATATATTTCGGGAATCTCAAACTCAAAGTATCGCGGCTCTTATCTAACGAATTATGAATGTGGGTGGCACAACGAAATCACATGGGCAAGAAGACGATGCTTTGCTTTTGTTTGAATCGGAAAGAAAAATCTGTATTATAAGCTGCTGAAATCCGACGAAACAATCAACGGACACCGCTACCGACAACAATTGATCAATTTGAGCGAAGCATCACTCGCACAAGACACGACAGAGTCGTATCGTAGCAAGCTAAAGCTCCGCGCCATTATTAAACATATGTATCGATTGTCCAGAACACGTTCAACCTGTGGATTAAGGTCTTTTCCTACAACCTGCGTGCTCCTCTTTGAATCTCACTTGTTCTGCTCGATAGCCCTTTTTTCATCTGGGCCAAGACTTGGCCAATTTCAAATAAGTGCAAAATTGGTAGAAAGAATGGCTTCTGTCGAATGATGCCTCTTGTTCATATATTGAGCGGGATACTCGGTATTCATATTTCGCCAGAAAGATGGCAAAAACATGCAGCTAGCGAGGGACGAGAAGCATTCTTAGTATTTTTATTAATGTAGTCGCCCATCTAATATTATACAATAGAATCATTTTGCTGATTATTCGGCTTTGTTTCTTTCTTTTATATTATGCTAAGAACAAGATTTCACTAAATCTTTGTTTTATTGCATCGATAATCAATTTTCTAAATTTGTAAAAATTATGACCGGATTGGAGACGACCTTACATTCCTTATTATAAACTTTTTTGCCCTACGAGTTATGCTAGTTTTTTTCCATAGCGTGGTGTGCATCAATTTCATCACAAATACGATGCAACCATAATGGGATTTTTCCCTTTGTTCTTTAAGGCCTAGTATTGGTCAGTTAATATATAACAAGTAATGCCCTTTGAGATTTAGTGAAAATGGGAAATGTGTTAAAATGTTTCACTTTTGTTCGACTGTTGTTATAGTTCGACAAGCTTTTCATTACTTGTGTAATAAACGTTGAGGGACAAGTCCGTGGAGCTCAATTTCCTCGAAATTTTTTAATAGAAAAATCAGTAACAGTTTCGCTTTTTTGAAAATTATTGGCGTCGTCAACTCGCCAATAGAAATGATTTCATCTTTTTTTTACAAAATGGAATAAGTGATGCTTCCGAATATCATCTTTTTATGCTCGTCGTCTGGTGGCTGCTGACCTGGATGCCAATATTCGGAAATTGAATTTTAAGTCTGCGCTGGTTTATGTTAAACCGAGCTGTTATCAACGAACCAGCAGATTTTCTAATAATATGCGACTTAGTCGCATTAGCTGTGCACAGTGGAGAATCGAATCAAGGAGAATGCTAAAGCTTATGATGCCAAATGCAAATGATTGCTTTATTTGGTACTTTGTTCAACTTCATTTTATGATCAGTCGTACGTTGTTGGCACATATGATCCAGTTTTTGTCATCAATAACAGCAATTCGTAGGTGAAAGGTACATTTTTCTCTATTAATTCACGTAGTATCCAAAATTCAAAGGGTTTTTGTATTCAGTTTTTATGAATAGATCAAGGCCTCTTTTTTGGTCAAAGTGAATAGTGTCGATCTTCTTCAGTTTTTTAAAGAATTTCAACGACTTTATCAACAGCTGGTTGAGTAAAAGGCGACGCGTTTTGAACATCGACATTTCCAGAGCAGACGATATCTTCTTTAAAAGCATCGTGAACTCTTTCGTGAATTTGCAAAGCGTTAATGTCTCCACTGAAGTGAGATATCAAAAATATCACAAACTTTTACAAAAATTTTCCTCATTTTCATAAAGCAGTGAAGAAGGGTTGGTATCTGAGGGCTGTCAATTTTTGTACGTGCTTTATAGAATTTAGTGCCAGCAAAGCTTCGTAACTCTAAGATAGATCTCTCTTGTTTTGGGAAATACATTAGTGTCTAACTTTCAAGGATACCACATACTATTTTTTTGGCATCTCGTTTACAACAATAATAACGATTGCATTACATCTACATTCACAATTTACAAACACGAACACAGCATTTTGAGCTAAGGCGGTCGGTATCCATGTTTTCGCTGATTGTTGAATAAAGTTTTCTTATTGGGTTTTGTGTTACTTACCTCTGTTATAGGTAAAGCCGGATTCGGATGATCGGGACTTAAGGGTCGCTTGGTGGGTGATGTATTCGTTGCTGAGACACTTGGACCGAAACCTAAAAAAACATAAAAAGGATTAAAAATGCAGGAAGAAGATATGTTTAATATATGTTTTACAAAGGGAAGATAATGAGACAAGTGTCTTCTCTCACAACCAGTTTTTACACGTACGGTATATATCTACAAACAGGTTTATAACAGTTTTCGAAACTGTACAGAGATAAAAAAGAACGTCTGTAGCTTTCATATGCATCATATGTGGGAAGTGGACAAGTACAGATCAGTAGGGAAGGATGCAAATCGAGGATGTACTCTGTTATATAAAATTCTTGTAAAGTCCGTTTTAATAATGAAGACAATACAGAGACGCTAGCCTGATACTTGGAAAAATGATCGATTGTAAGTGAAGAAGACGTGGTCATGGTGACTGGAAAGCACGGCTTTATACACAGTCGGGTGGATAAGAGTAGCGACCACTAAGTCAGTTGTCGCGGGTTTAAATCTCATTGTCTATAGTGAACGTCCAGTCGATACAAGCATGACACTTACGGCTTGGACACGCATCCCGCTGGCATGCATGTTACATGCATAGAGGACGACATCTGATTGATGATCTGTTTGGAACACATTTAATGCAAGTAATCGAACATGTGAACAGAGATGCCTGTACCGAATTAAAGTTTGATGTTGTGAGAAGATCAAAGTAAAGTTGGGGCTATGGAAACGAGTTTTTGTTTTTGCGCGGTTAGCTTTAGCTATGCTTACCGTTTTTCAATTTGCAGCTGTTGATAATATCATTCATCAATTCTTTGTTTTTCTGTAAAGTACAAAAACAAAAAAAAAAAACCAAGCTTTATTATAATATATAAAAATATATAAAAATATAAAAAGTGTTTATGGTCAAAATAAATAATAACACACGTTTATAGCGTTTTTTTGTTTCTTTGTCGAAATAAAAACAATTAAAAATTTAATAATAAAGAGAGAAAAAAAAGAAACAAGAAACAATTTAAAAAAATAATTGTTTTTATTTAAGCAAAAACTGAAAGCATACATGATCGTTTGGCTCATATGCGGATACGGGTCGCATTGCACGTTTATGTTGGCGATTAGCTCTTGTGTTGACTGATTGCGTTAAAGTATTGTTCGTAATGTTTGCGGAAGTGTCCGCCAAGACTCTGCTGCTATTCGTCTCGTTTGTCTCATGTTTAAATAGTTTATGAATATTATCTTGCGAATGATGAAGACGTTGATAGTTCACTAAAACGCAAACATGATCATAAGTTGAGGCGATTATGTGATCAGATGGCCAGCATTGTTTCGAGGAACCACTCTTAGTACCGGCGGCCATTACACTAAATATAAGTATTTGTTTTCAAATTTTGTTTATTTTTTTTTTATTACTTTTTTTTTTTTTTTGTTAAAGATTAGATTTTTATAAGTTTTCTACTTTTTTCCGCTTTACACTACATTTAGTATTCGATAAGGTGGGCACATTATTAAACCATTGTTTTTGTGCTAATAGTTCAATGCTTTTGGAAAAATAGAGCCAAGTTTATTTTTAACTTAAGCGAGACGCGTTTGCTAGGTCGTTTAAACGTTACTAAGAACAACAACAATCATGACACACAATTCATATTCATTCGCATACACTTTAGCTTCAAGAGAGTATTTTTATTTTCTTTCTTGTTTTTGGTTTTGTTTTTGTTTTATATTAAAATAACCGTCAAATGTCATTAAAACTCATTAAAAACAAAAGTATTGTATTTGTACTTATGTTACTGTGGTCGCCTTGTTGTTGGTTTTTTCTTGTATTTTTTTATTTTTGTTTTTGCTTCTTGTGCTCGTTACGTCTGACTCTCTCGCTTTATTTGTTGTTGCTTTTGATTTTGTTCGCATTTTGTTTCTTAATAAACTGATAATAAACACTTATAGACTTGTTTGTGTTCGCTAAAGGAAATCTCTCACCCTCGCTTCTTTCTCTGGTGGCGTTTATTTTTTTTTATTTCGAATTTTTGTGTTACTTTATAATATAGTAATGGATGTTATCAGTAATGAATGCCAAGTGTATAAAATACGTAAATATATTGTTGATGTACACGTATAAATATATATATATATATTTATATATTTGTATAAGCGTACGTCAATGTATGTTTTAATGTCTTTATTTATAAAAACATTGGGCGGATACTTAAGAAGATGATATTCCCATGCAATTATTATCCATTAAGGATTGTCTCCATTGGCAGATTGTCAGATGACCAGATTTGATCTATAGTTTAGCGACTATTGAAGAAAACGAAGACCATAGCGCTTCTTGAAGAACGAGCATCTAACACCAAGTTGAACAAGAACAAGCATGTTCGAAGCATGGATTACATTGTTTGTGAAATATCATCATTTCGCTTGCAAATAGAAAGGTTTATTTTCAACTTGGTGTAAGATGTTTGTTCTTGTTCAACTTGGTGTAAGATGCTTGTTCTTGTTCAACTTGTTGTAAGATGCTTGTTCTTGTTTAAGTTGGTGTAAGATGCTTGTTCTTGTTCAACTTGGTGTAAGATGCTTGTTCTTGTTCAACTTGGTGTAAGATGCTTGTTCTTGTTCAACTTGGCGTAAGATGCTTGTAATTCTTGCTATGTTCGTTGTAGAGATAGGTAATCCTGCTTTAATTTGTAGGTCAAAGTTTCGCTGATAATGTGAAAATACTTTTACTCTACAGGTATAATCGAAAGCTCTAAGGAGTTCTTACTCAATTTAAATTAAATGATGCCTTCAACTTCTTCTTTTTAGAGTATATTATTACGCAAGAATGTGCGCACCGTCTGCTGGTCTTATGCTTTTCGAAGGGAACCAACTGTTCGTAGAGATTGCTTTCTAGCTTTATTTGCTTATTATTAGGAAAACCCTTTTTAAGTTACTTGGACGAACTTAACATGTGAGGTGTTCTATAGATTTATTTCCACTACCTAGCGATGGTGAGTTATTACTTTTGTTATTTCACAGACGCTTACATAAAATTGTCTTTGTATCTTACTCCGCTTGTGGTACGAGGGTATATTAAGTTTGTGCGGACGTATGCAACACTCAGAAGGAATTGAGATAGGCTTACCTTTTATTGTACCAATCAATTATAAAAATGATTCTGAGCTTGTCTGTCCGCCTGTCTTGGTTTCTTCGTACAAACTGTAATTTTTGAGGTACCTTGATGAAATTTAGTGTCCAGGCATGTTATGGTCCAAGAAAGAACGCGAAAATGTTTCGGATCGGACCACTTTTTCGATCACTTGTCATTTAATGCCTTATTTGGAAAAGTCGATATGTCGATAACTGTAGGGTTGACGTAGGGCCGTGTCCTACTATAGTGGTTTTACTTCTTTTTGATTAGGGTAAGAGAATGATGCGACATATCTAATTTCATCTCTACCTGTACTTGCAAAAGAAAAGATTACAAAAAGCAGGTACAGCTTTGATTAACAGATCAGCTCCATGCTGGATCGTAGAATACTGAAACTCTGATGGTGGAGGTGCTGAACAGAGTCGATATCTGTTACAGAATTTGCTTTGAGAGGAATTAAGCATAAACAAACACATTTCCATTTCTCATTTCCGTAAGATAATTTATGGTTCATTACATATGCCAACAAGATGATGCGACTTGCTTATTAAAAGCAATAAAACAACCAAGCGACTACAATATCTATAGGAAATACTTGAGTAGCATATTAACGAACTTGCATTTCAAATCTGATATAAAGCAGCTTATACAAAATGTTAATGATCATATTAAGGCTCAGTCTAATATTTAAGAAATCTAAGATAAAATGATGGTTAATTTCGGCTAACTCAGTCATGCCTGTCTACTTAACTGTAGTCGCAAATGTCACCGTAAGGAAATTGTAAAGATGCACTGATGTAGAAAAGAAAGAGATTCAAAGACATAAATAAAAGATATAGTTAGGCTAAAACTTCATTATTAGGATTTGAGCGTCATGGCCAAGGAGCGCGCCAGCATCCTATGACAACTAGTCATTAGCTTCGTTATTATAAGCAAACATGCTTTGCTTATTTTACTTGAAGCAAGCTATATACATATATACATATACCTATACATACATACATACATACATACATACATACATACATATATGTATATATATATGTGTATAATTCATCTGCACATATTCGTCTTGACTGGAGCAATAAGATATTTCCTTACTAAAATAGATTAACAAAAAAGGTAATTTTTGCCTGATTCCCTCTTTGTGTAGCAGTCCTTGTACAAATAGTAAATTTTAACTTATCAAGAAAATGTAAATGATGCCAAATGTTTGCTTTATGGATGAGAAGAATTATGCAAACAATAAACGGAAAACAGGTGTTATGATAAAAGAAAGAGCGAAGGAAAGGAAGGTATAAAAATACTCGAGAAAAAAAAAGTAAAACAAGGCAAAAAAACATCTGCCTTATGAAAAAAGTCTTGAAAAAAACACAAACACAGAATATATTAATATTAATAATCTATTTAGTGAGCTATGTTTAATTTTTAATTTTTAATTCTATTTAATTAATTTTCGTTTATTATTAGGAAAAACAATTAATTTTAGAAAGGTGCTACTTTTTTTTTGGTCTTTGTAATTAAAGCCCTGATATTGTAACGTAAAATGCACTCTGTGCGATTTTACGGCTGAACTGCTGATTTTGCAGGCAAACGTAGGTTCTATTCAATGAGTGTGCAAACAAATTCATTCCTCCGAAGTTGGTTGCTTCATAAAACCGACCTGTCGCTTTCAATCTTGGCGAAATTTCAAGAATATACAATGTAGCCATTGATGTTTGAAGGTTAGAAGTTTCAGTTGCTTATAAGCTGTGGGTCAGCATATATCGAAGTGCAAGTGCAGGGCCTGTTGTTCCGTTTCAAACTAGAAAAATATGCACTGGACGCTGTTGAAATTATTAAGTTAGAAGTTTCTATGGCAAAGCCATTCCTAAGCTACGAGAGAAATGGCAGAAGATCACCTCATGCACCTGATAATGCACGTTTCGATTATTAAGTTTTGTAACAAGTGCACTTTAAATAAAGTTAAGTGTTATCATAGAACGGAACGAATTTATTTGTATATCTATCACAACTCTTAGAAGATTTATGCACAATTTATTTAAACGAAGTTATATCTACAATGCTTCTTGTGGTCTTGTCGGCTTGAATATAGCGACTTAACTCGTTTAACTTTGGCTTCCGCAAATATTCTGTTTATATATAGTCTTTCACAAGCGGGCCACCGCTACTTCATTGTAGCATTTTCTTGTTAATTACGTTTTCCTCGAATTTTTGTTAATTTTTTAGACAATCGCCATCTACGTGACCATTTTTCGAATTTTCTTTCTTAGAAAATTGATCACGCAAACTTGAATCATCAAATGTTTGATTTTCGTAACAATATGTTTTGAAACAGTGAAGCCAAGTTTTGTAGCACTTTCGATGAGTTCTATAAAAAGAATTTACATCGTTGTTTAAACTCTGCGCTAAAAATTAGGCAACCATTTTACGATAGAGTGTACATCTGAAAGTAGGTTATGTTTTTTTTTTGCGGTTTAACGCTAAAACAATGCAACAGAGTTTTCCATGTAGATTTCTACTGCAAGCTTTAAAGGCTGACAATTTTTTTTTACTCTTTTTACTTGTAAATCCGTTTTATTTCCTCCCAGCATTTGCAAACGTTTCAAGCATAATACTCAAGAAAATCTATTTGTGGTGAAGACTGCTTTGATAAAAAAATTTAATGCAAAACAAAGAACTTTTAAATCTTTCATTCATGTGTCATGAGGTGTCGTCGCCGTGCCTAAAATCATTACAAACTTAAGTTACATGGTTTGCTTCTAATCAATCAATTCTTTTCTTAGGTTATAATTTTGTCCTTTCTTTTGTAGCAGGCAGAAACATTTGTGAGCATTTGCGATGTCCGAAAGTATATATCAATCCGGTGTAGAAAATAAATTTCGTATTTTTTTTAGTTTCCTAGCTTTGCGAAGAAAAACGCAAAAGGTATTCTTGTCTCTTATCCGCTATACATATGTTGCCTTTGACAAAAAATGAATTTCGTGACGAAAGGACATCTAATCTTTTGACGCGAAAAGTGATACATTTTGGATGAGGTGCTAAGAATGGGAATCACAAGAAAGGAAGTACGATAAACAATAAGTCATTAGTTGAAAGAAGCAAGTCTGGTGAATATAGTGCTGACGATAGCATATATGCTAAGTCAGTGCTGCTAACGTTTTCTATTCGAGTTGTAAGCGAGGTTTGCTGAATATATCATCTAGTAATGGCTTTTCGAGAGTCTATTTCTTTTAATGACCGGAGCGAGCGACGCAGTTGACGTTGATAGTGAAACCAGGGACACGCCCATTAGGCTGCAGCCGCCACCTCCATATCTCTTTCCCTTTTCTCAATTCTTGCTGACCGTCACCTCATGTTACACGAATGGAGGACTTTCCATATTAGAAGAAAGGGAAAAAGTTTGCTCACACTGAAGCGCAACATAAGATGTTAAACCCACCAAAATGTCCATCTCACTCGTTATGACTTTTCTCGGGCGCATTTCTTTTACTAGTGGGCGCAAGTAACATAGTTCATAGTGAAATCAGGAATTATTTCCTTATTCTGAAGCATAACATAATACATGAAACGCAATTGAACGCCTCCTTCACCCGTCCATTACACATTCATTTGTCTTTATTGCCTGTACGATAGTTCTTTTCGTACTTCTGACGAACAATACACAAACACTTAAATATTTCACTTAGTGCAAGTAAATCTTAGATGTAAAGAAATGCGCCGTAAGCCAGAATAAAACCTTTTTCAACGTGATTTTCTGCTGCTGTGATATCTCTTCAGTTATCGCTTATGAGATGCTTTTAAATTTAAGAACAATTCAGGGTTAAGTACTCGTTCTTTTTAATAGCTTTTTAACGAACATATTGCCGATAAAATTTTACGAAGAAAAACATGTGGTCTGGTTATTCCTTCCATTCAATGTTGTTGACTAAAAACCAATGAACTAAACTTTACCGTACGTGCATATATGTATAAATATGTCCGCCTGTTATCTAATAATAGCAAAGTTTTATGTTCATGTCATGTGCAATAAATGAAGTCTATGCTAGAATTGTACTTAAATTGTCG